>WAAD01025435.1:0-26642 GCA_013389945.1 Fregata magnificens | reverse complement strand
AATTATTTTTTCATGGAGGAGCTAGTTAGAGAACTCACAAGAAGAAACAACTTACCTTTGTCCTCATTAGTACATTAGTATTTTGTGTCTAAGTTAAGAAAATAGAAATGGACAAGTGTGAAAAATGTGGAAAAAAATGCAATAAGTCAAAGATGTGGAACAATGAAACCTGTACATGCTGTTGTTTTGTTTTCTTCGAAACAGGAAGCCTGTGAGAGAAGCTTAAGGCTCAGCAGGTGATTACAGTGTAAAAGCAGTGAGTAGTGTGAGTAGTGACATACTGGCAGAGTGCTTGCCTCATGGTCAGCAGAGTTCTTGGAAGCTTCACTGAGTAGACAAGGCCAGGTCGATGTAGTCTACATAAAGGCATTTAGACAGGGTCTTCTTTAAAAACCAGTGATGCGCTGGTTGGAGAGTGGAGGTCCCTTAATGTTACATGGCTATTTGCAAAATAGAATAATAAAGAGTAAAGGAATAAATTACCAATACTCCCAACATGGAGAGGCTGCTAAAGGAGTCCAGCAGGACTCTGCTGCTCAGCAGGTATGTAACAGACCAGTTAAAGAGGGGTAAATAGGAACGTAATGTTTGCATGTATGTCGGGTTCTCAAAAATAACAAAAATGGAAAGTGTTAAAAGTAGCAGAACAATCTCATGATACTGAGTGTCTGATAAAATGGAAGATGTAATTCAACATTTGCTAAAATAATGTAAATATAAAATAATACGTATAGAATAATACTTAATTCTCAATTTACCTGCAGCTGGGGCCTCTGAAATAGCTATTGCTATGTAGGAAAGTGATTTTGGAGTTATCTAAGTAATTCTATGGAAACATCAGCTCATTGCTCAGCAGTGGGTCAGCCAAGTGCTAAGAATGACTCAGTAGGAGATAAAGAATAAAATGAAATGGTTTTACACTGTGTAAATCGATGGTGCAGTTAGGTCTTAATGTAGTGTAAAATTCTGGTCCGCTCTGCTGCAAAAACGTAGCAAAACTAGGAAAGGCTCAAATAGGAGGATCAAAGTAATCAAAGCTGTGTAATGACAACACAGCTGAGAAGCAGCTGAATTGCCTGGGACTCTTCTGGCTGGGAAAGAGGTGGCTCAGTAAGGATGTAACAGGGATCTGCAAATTCAGGAGTGCTGTGGAAAAGGTGTGTCTTTCAACAGAAGAAGTAGTAGGGAGGTGGCCAGTCCAAAACGAAAAGAGAGCAGCATTTTTTCACACATGGCATGCTTAAATTGTAAAACTGGCCATATAGCTTATAGGGGTGTAAAAAGCGACTGAGATGTTAATAGAAGCAAAGCCCACCTGGATCAAAAACTCACTAAAGACCGATCACTAGAAATTAAGAGAGTTTGTAGCCACGGTTTGCTGCTGGATGCCTGTGACAGTCCTTCAATCCTCTGGCATACACCACTGACGCTGTTTGATACAAGACAATAGGTTAGGTGACCCTTCAGCACTATGCGGTGCAGCTGGCTTTAGTTTCATCTCAATGCTCCAGCATTTGGGCAAGTTTTTAGGATCAGGAGGTATTTGTAGCACCGCAAACTGAGAAGCAATGTACTAAGCACTGTAACAGTACAAAAAGTGGTCTTTGCCTTGTAAACTGTGTTGTCTCTTTGCATTGTGAAGAAGTAACATTTTTTTTCTCAGCTGTAGGTTTTATTTATTCTGGGTCTGAAACGAAAAAGAAGGAGGAAATACCTTTATGCTTCCTGCTCTGAAAATCCTGCTAGGTTGTCTCTCTGAATAGCACAGAATAGTTTGCATTCTCGTCCTCTTTATTGAACTTTGCAAAATTTTGTTCAACCACAGACAGTAAAGATTAGAAATTCTGAGGTTTGTTTTCCCCTTTCTGTTCCCCCCTCACCAGGGAGGTACTTCCCACTGCGAGCCGGCTTTTCCTGGCAAGCTTTTTCATCTCCCACCTCATCCTGCTGGAACGTCTGGACCGTGCACTTTTCTTGTTCAATTGATGTGACAGGTGACAGAAGGAGGACCCAGGTGGCCTTCACCTTGACAGCAGACAGTTCAGTTTTGCACTTACACTAAAAAAAGAAGCAGAATTGCAAAAGGGATAAGGGTCTGACTTTTTACACTCTCTTAGGCATATACATGAATAACTCAAGCTAGGCGGCACTCTATGAACACTGTCTCTGCAGTTTTGTTACTCTTCCCAGGATTGCCTAAAATGCTCTGAGAATAATGTAACTAAACCAAGAAAAATGTCACTCTTCATTATATCTATACCAAGTTACAGTAATATTCCTCTAGCACTTTCAAATCGATATCTTGCTTTTATATTCATATGATATTCTATGAAGACAAGCAGCAGCTTTTTCCTCTAGATATATCTTGTATTTAGGAGCTATTTGAGCAATCGAAAGTTGTCAACAAGTTGCATGATTACTTACAGACTTGTGCTTGCATACATCACATCTTCTATTTTATCATAATAACAGTTTCCTACATTATTTCATATACATTTAAAGTCTTTATTATAAACATGAGTTTAGCTGTTTGCTAACTGTGTTCCCTTTGTCTACTGAAAAAAAAAATTCCTGAAGGTATTGAAAAAAACCTCTAGCGTATTACAACTAGAGTAGAGAAATACTTGCCTTATGGCTGTACAAGAAATCTACCTAATGCAGTAGAAAATGATGAACAATGTTAGGTTCCACAGCTGTTTTAACATTTTTAAAGGGCTAATACTTATTTGTACTTTGTACCTTATATTATGAAAACTTCTGAGTGTTGTGACTGCTCTGTCCCTTTGTAAATATTTATTCAGCACAATGCCATATACATTGACTCAAATGTGTATGCCCACGTTTATGAAACTGGCTACTGCCAATTAAGAAAAGTTTCACTGAAGTTTAAGAGTACAAAGAGGGGATTCTTAAACTAAATAAAGTAGATGCAGTTGTTCAGCTGCAACTTGTATATTTTTCATAAAGGTAACAACATTTTGGGGAATCCTAAGTATACTTTTGTTGCTGAACACAGATTTATTTATGAGGTTGACAGTTAACTTGGTTTTCCTAGTTAGGGTTATACTAAGCCTTTCTTTACAGAAGAATAAGTAATAGTTATACTGTATTTGCACACATGAGAATTGGTGAAACAGAAACGGGGGAGCAATGCGAAGATAATTTTATATTGTTTCCACCTGCGAAACTGTGGCCCTGTGACTTCAAAGCAAGTTTTACTATTTCTGTTCAGGAAAAGACATGTGGGATAGATGTTTGGATAAACCTTGCAAGTGTGAGTGTAGTTAAGTGCTGGAAGGGGTCAGTCAGGGAAACGCTATGGAATTAGGGAATCCTTTCTTGTCAGAAGTACAGGAATATTTTTCCCTGTGTTGATAAAGGAAATGCCTTTTACAGCTCCGTTTTCTTTTATTCTGGTGTGACTAAAATTACATTGTTTCTGTGTGTGGGCAAAAATAAGTGCTCATATTTAAAAATTGTTTTAATAAATGTTCAGTTATGTGGTTTGCTTGAAAAGGTGATAAGCTGGAGTGTTTCTGCTGTGATGAATTCATCCGGATATGGTACTCTTGACTTAAATTTTTTAAAAAATATGTTTAATTTCTCTGTCATGTTATTTGGGGCTAAATTAATCTCAGGCTTTTAAAGTAAGCACATTCTGTAGATGGATGGATCAATCAATAGTTGAATGAACTCACAATAAAAACGTGTTCCTTAGGTCTGGAAAATGTAACGGTTCTACAGGCAGTAGTATTGACCAGCCCCTCACTTTAATTTAGGAAGGTATACCATACGTTTCCCAGGGATCTTCCTGATATCCTAATACACCTGGAATGGCTAAGGAACTGAGGAATAAACAGAAGTTAAGCTAGGAGTTCTTTGAAAATTACCCTCAAGAATTAAAATTATGTATTAATCACTTTAATCCAGAGTAGGAATTTTCCTAGACACTGACTTAAAGCATGCTTTTGCACACACAAGTCCTGATTTCAGAAGTAATGATTACCTTTGAGAGAGTCACTTACATCGGAACAGTTATGCCCACCTCTTCTATAACATTGTTGGTTGCTCTCGTAAGACATAGATACAATCTAAAATATGCACTGGGAAAACATCTCAGTGAAGTTTTAGCCCAGGAAAGGAAAACTAAAGATGATTCTCAAAAACAAAAAAGAGAAAAAAATCCAACTTTAAGGTGTTTTGGTTAGTATCTCCATTAATGTTCAAGATTTACCAACTCTAAAGTACTTTTCATTTTGAAAGTTCTTTCCAAACACTCACCTACAGCTATTTACTTAAAGACTTCTGTTAAGAGGGTGAAAGGAATGTACTGGGAATGTCTCTTTATGGAGGCTGACAAGCCTTTTAATAGAAAAGATTCGAGGTTTTCCTTTTCCCTACTGTTTAAATCTTAAGCAGTAATATTTAAACTCATGAAGGAAGGAATCACCTAAATATATTGTTCATAATTACATCAACACATTATAAAACTGTAACCTGATTTCATATTTGGCTAATGATGGCATGATTTTAAACCAACCCCAAATATTCTCTGTAATTCCCTTTCTAAAGTCTATTTTAAAACAAGTAAATTAGCTATCATCAGCCTTATATACATTTTATTAATTTTTTGTGTTAGCACTACCTGGTTTTACTTTGTTTTCCAAAACAAATAGTCTCTTCAGTATGCTTTAGTTTAAAAGTGCATAAAAACATAGTTATATGGAAAAAAGTGATTGATTTAAAAATATTAATAATATATTGTTCAGCTACTTCATATTCTATTTCAGAGGGATTCTGACTTGGTTATATTTTGGTTATATTTTAATTTTTGCAAAATCAAATCCTAAGAACATCTACATCTGCCTCTAGTCAGAGAAGATACCTCCATAATTTAAAAATATAACAAAACAACCCACAAAAGAGACAACCCCAAACGACCCAGTAATAAGACAATGAACAAAAATGCTTCTATTCACTTTTCAGCCCCTCTGGACAATTCAAATTCGGTGTGAAGTATAAAAAAATGACAGCAAAATATTTTAGATCTCTCACACTGGAGAGATATCTTTCTTAAACCTTGCTTTTTTCAACAGCCCCTTGCCTGGAATGCTACTTTTACACATGACCCGTTTAATCAAAATGGTTAAGATCACCCACTGACAGAATGATGTTCAGCTTCCTCCCAGCCGTATCACAGCAGTTCAGCATGACGTCCCTCCCTCAGTTTCAGCTTTCAAGCCACTTCCTCCCACCCAGTGCAATAGCCATCAGGCGTGTTTTGAGCAAGCTGTGCAGTCCAACAGCCCAGAGCTGAGAGGCAGTGTAGTGACTCTGCGTGGGGCAGGACACAAGGAACTCATCAGTCCGCATGCCAGCTGCAATGGGGACTTTCTGTGTGGCCTCCTTCAGTATATGTATTCTGACCCCCTTGCTTTTGGTATGTTATGGCTGTAAAAAGGGTTAAACTTAATTTTCAGCTTTACTTTCAGAAATACCATGTGAACTAGGTTGTCAAAAGTCAGTGCTTAAAAGATGTAACGTACTTAAGGGTATTTCTAAAGTAACTTCTGTGCCACGGTGGTTGCTGTTATCTTGTTCTGCTGTAATCATGCCGCGGCAGCTGGACTCATGAGAGAAACTGTCTAGTTATAATCAGATTGATAAGTTCAGAAGTATACTATTATCTTTCACTGCTTGTCCAGAAGAACAACAAAATAGCATGTCTTGCATCTCCACATATTCTATTTGCTTGTACAATAATATCTCATATACATGCACAATATGTGAAGTGCCCCAGGTGACACATTCCTGTACTGGCTTATTGTATATTCTGGCAGCACCACAAGAAAGCAACAAACTGGAATAAACTGTGATCTACTCTAGAACAGATAATAATGGCTGGTCTTGATGGGGCTGGTTAGATGTATGGGCACCTTGAGAGGCACAGGTGAACATTTAGTCTACCTTTCTGTGTGATGTGGTTGTCTTAAAACTCCTTGCTAAAGCAGAGGAACTCAGTTAAACAAATACCCATCAGTACAAAGCCTTTTGATACAAAAAAATTGAGTTCTTGTTCCCTTGTGCCTAAAACACCCACATGCGTGGACTCATCCACTGAAGTCAGGGGAGGCGATGACGTGGTTTAAGTTGTCCATTTGCGTGGATATTTACTGTACTGGGGCTAACCAAAATTTAATCATCAAAATGTCTGAAATGATTGGCACCTGGAAAACTTGATCCAAAACTATAGAGCTTGTTTGCCAGTTATGGCAGGCACACCATCTGCAGCAGCGCAGACTAAATCATCTAGAGGACAGCACGGAGACAGGTGTAGGTACCTGAGAGCATTGCACCCTTGTTTTATATGCATAAAATAGAGGTAACACTAAACAATATTTTCTTGTTTGTAGCAAACTTCCATTTGTTTCCCTGCTGCCGAAGAGCATCAGAGGACTGCTGAACCTAGGAGACACTGGGATAGTCATTCAGAACTCTGTGAGTGGTCTCAGCAAAGCAACCACTGTGCTAAAGGAAGAGAGGATGTTCCTGATCATGGGAACAGTGAAGAGGAAGAAAGTCAGCCAAAGGTAATGGAACAGAAGAAAATATGGTTTAAGGAATTTAGAGAGTGAATTGGAAGATGAGTGTTTATGGAATGAGGAGTCTAGTTGTATTTTTCTTTTTCAGCTTCTGGGAGTTGGTTTATTTGAAACAGAGCTTGCTTCTGAACTTGAGGGCAACTGTATAAAAAACTGGTGCTTGGGGATGACTGTCACGAATTTTCTGGTTACCTTGGCTTTCCTCATTTTCTGGACTGTTTTGGGTCCACTTGTGCTGTAGAACAGAAGGAGAAAAAAATAAATGCTCTACTAGTCTTGGCTACCTACATAATGAGGCCAGGCTAAAGTGAAAAGGGAACATGACAATGAAATAACTTAGTTTACACCAAAGAAGGGGAAAGACCTTGTGACAGGACATGGAGGACTATGACATTTCACTTCTATATTTTGGGTTTATTGGAACAGAAACTAGAAAAATTAACTAACCAAAAAAGAAAAAAACAGAGAAAATGCAGAATGCTAAATGTTAGAAATAAAGGGTCTGTAAATGCTCCTCTTCCCCCTGCTAAACGCCCTTACAGACTGGGCCTTTCCTTCACGTTTGTTGCTCTCATTCCAGCAACTCCGTGACTGGCTTGCAAGCTTCACACGTTCCCACTGTATAGGAAGCTATTTAGGACATGTCCTACTGTCACCCTGGAGGCCTGGCTGAGTGATCGCTCCTTCCTCTTTGCAGTAGCCTCAAAACTGGTATGCTTCCCAATGGTTGTCCCTCTCCACCCTGACTCCTTCTCATGGAAGCTTTTCTGACCTGGTGCTGGGGGTGGAGTGGAAGGGCCCAGCATGGGGAGGGTGTCATAGTACATGGAACAGTTGGTGAGCAATACGGATACCCTCCATTGAAACATCTTTTGAGCAGGCATGGAGTGGCTAGGATGGAGTCAATGACACTGCTATTCTCAGTTTCTTCCCAGTCCCATTGGTCATTTCAATACGCTTTCACCTGAATATAAGCAGCTAGGAAGAACTGCAAGGAAAATACCACTATGCAGCACATAAAGCACATTCAGAGCCCTTCTACAGCTACAAGGCAGTGAACAGCTCTGCTTGCAGAAGTAGTGCATGAGAAAGTAGAAAAGTATTTGTGCAAATACCTTTCATATAATAAGCCCAGAGGATGTAACTGAAAAAAAAAGACAATAAGAAGGATCTAGATCACCTAAAAGAAGAGATTATTCACTGTGTTAAAAGAAGAGAATGATTTTGAGAGAAGACAGTGCTGTCATTAGAAGTTTGTAGGAAGAAAGAGGAAGACCTGAGAACGGAAGTTCAAATGTTCTCACCTGAGGTGTGAAGAAGAGGGGGACCAGCAAGATGCCAGAGAAGAGACATGGACGATGACAAAATAAAATATTTACTTAAAATAAAAAGGAACACAAATGCTGTCAGAGGTCATGAGATATTTCACTTTCTTCTTGTTCTGCATACCCGAAGATAAATGTCCATGTTGTTGCAGCCTATCTGGGCATTGTTTGGTTCTTATTCAGCTCTCAGCAGTAACCAATGAGTCTGAGCAATCACTCTGGCTACAAAACCCATAAATCTCTGTGTAATCTCAGAATAACTGCTGCAAGGGGATTATGTCAAGAGTCAGTGAATAACTGTAGACAGGAAGAAGCAAAGAATTTACTAATCTGTTTCTTCCTCCTGACATGCAAATTTGCCTTTTAAGCAGGAGCCAGTATCTTCATAAGACTTTGGTCTTCAGCCGCTTTCCCTTACCCTCATGTCAAGCAACTTTATGTATTATTAACATATATAAATAAATAGATACCTGTGTTTCATTGTCACCCTTCTGCCAAAAGATAGTAGTGAAGAACACAGCTGAGATACAAAGAGATGCTCCTGGACAAATAACTCCGTTGGCCTAGATCCTACCTAAAACTTTAGGGAAGCTGGGGTAGGTTCAGTAGTCTGGCGAGCTGACTGTCAAGCTTTGGCACTACCTAAAAGGTCCTGTTCCCTTCCTCTGTTTACATCCTCTCTCACTTGTGTTCTCCTGATGTTTAACTTGTACCAGCACTAGGGCCCATTGGACCTCTCAGTTGATTTGGCTGACTCACATGGCAGAAAACTAACCCAGCTGCACAGTTTTTTCTCATGGAAGGATCTAATGAGCACCACCACAAGGTAGGAAGAGAGGAAGGGAAAGAGCAGGATCAGAGGTAAGGAGGAGACACTAAAGGCAGGGGAGAAGGGAGCAGGCAAGACCTTCCCCTTTCTACTACTGGAAGGGGGAATTACTAGACTGGCTGATCTGCCCATGGAACTGCAGGCCTAACAGCATCTTTCTTGGGGCAAAACACCTAGCAATCACAGCTCTTAACACACTGATAAAATTTACAGACTAAGGCTCTAAAATGGATTATATATTGACTATACAAAGATATGGACTGTAAATCCTATGATAAGAGAAGTAAACACACAGCTTGTGTAGTCCAGATCATTTATTGCCTCTTACATAGCAACAAAATATTAAATAAATCAAACAATAATGAGAAGCAAAACCAAAAGGGGAGTCTCCCCTGAAACTCTTCTCCCGTTAACATCAACTGTTTTGCTTTCCAAGGATTTGCAGAATCTTCTCTGCTAGCCTGCCTTCACTGTGAGCCAAGATCAGAGAGCTGAGCCAAAGCGGGATTAAGACGTGAATCTTTGTTCTCTGGAGTGCTCTGTGGAATAAAATCACTATCATTAAGGCTTACAGTGTTCTATGAATGGGAAAAGGGGAGAGAGTCTGGGTTTTTACTATGCTGGGATTAATTTAAACTTCAGTAGTATCAAATCTTCCAATGTGCAGAGCAGTAATGAAATGTATTTCTCCTATTTTCTTCACCCTGTGCCAGTCTTCCCCATTCACTGCTTGTAATGGGACCACACACAGGATTGAAGATACTGCAAATCTAATTGCAATCTGGATTGAATTCAGGGTGAAGTAAAGAATCGTGGAGGGTGCGGCTGAGCAGGCTTTCTCCAGCACAGTTTAACTAGATGTTCTGCTTGAATATTTACAGTGCTATTAATGCCTATTGTTCATAAAGCTTTTATCCCATATTTGAAGTTAGTGAGAATTTATGGCCCTTAGCATAGTTTTTAGTATGATAGAAAATAAAAAAGAAATTAAAGAGTTGACCATAAACAATGAAAATTGCATATAGGTTTGCACTGTGAAGATGACAGGCATGATCACAAGGACTTGACTATCAGTTCATTTAGAAATGATCTGTTTGACCTTATTTTTCATGTGAGCTCATTTATCACTGAAATGGTTGCTAGGACGCTCTACTTTGTAATTTAAAACTTGGTCTAGAAAAGAGCAATTATGAATAGGTTTTTAAACATATTTTCTTCTTGGTAGCCTCGATATAGTGAAATTATTGATACAAAATGTTTTTTATTATATCAAGTCCTGATCTTACAAGCACTTATATCTGGACTTAACTTCATTCAGAGCTACAGAATGATTCATGTTAGATCTCTGAGTGAAGTTAAGCATGCATAAAATGGATCTATTCAGCTGGCCTTAAATACCTGCTAACTTTCTATGCCTAATATTTTCTTCTTGGTTGGCTAGTGGCAAATATCTGTCCAGGTCACTACTTAGACCATGGAAATCATTTTTCAGTGGTCACTAGCTTTCACCACTGAACAAACACAGAGACTTGTGTAAAATGGAAGCTGTGTGAACGTGAGCTGGATTGCTTAAAACCCCAGTGAGATGATGAATGGTGCGCATTACATGCCTGCATGGCATATTGGCTAAGTCCTTTCAAATCCTAGTCCCTGGCAGTCCCTGGCAAAACTTGTGAATTTCCTCTCACCTTTTCTGTGTCAGGGTATCTTTAAGCCCTTACAGTCTATTCCAGACGATGCAGATGGAACTGGGATTCTGGCTGCAAGCACTGGAGATCACTCTTGACAGACATGGCTGGTTGGTTTTGGCAGAAGCAATCCTTGCAGGATCTTGCCTCACGCAGAGCAGGGCAGCAGTTGGCTGCTGTAGGGAGCATCCAGGAAAGCAGCCTTCAGTGAGTGGAAGGAGTAGGGAGAGGGAAGCAGGCTAGGGTGCCCTTTAATCCATGCAGTGGGAACCACCACTGGAAGGAACAGGTCTGAGAATCCCAAATAGGAAATGAATACTAGATTTGTTTTGTATGTCAGAAAGAGGAGATTTGCAGCTTTCTGCTAAGATTTCTGAAATATGTACACATACCTGCAAATATAAATACTTAGCTGGATATTTCTGATCTTACAGATAATTGTGTTCTGGGGTTATTTGAATATTATGCACTGAAGACTCATGCGTTTGGGCCTGACTATTTATCCACTTATATCCTTTTTGTAAGTGACTAGTTAATGCCAGGGGGATTAGTCCCCATTTGCAATAGACTTGGCTTAATTTCTGAAGTGTCAGACTGTGACCAGATAAGTCAGTAGATGTGTAAGCACAGAGATGTGGTGGAATCCTGATTCAAAAGATGACAGGAATCATGTTCACTGCACTCTATCTGTGATTGAGAAAAGTATTTACAGCTTAAGAAATGTGCATTACATGCTATTGTCATGAAAAGAACCACAAAACATAGGGAAAAAGCCAGCTTGCTCCTTGGAACATATGGGAAAAGCAGGTGAACAGAAGGCTGATCCCCAGGAGTATACAGGAGGCAGTGATCTGCCTGCCCTCTCCTGATAGCCCTGCATCTCTGTTTTTGCAGTATCAGTCTTGGTACAGTAAATGAGTAAAAGTTGTCAGCTTGTCCTGAAGACTTGGGGCCCATGAGTAATCTTAGGGTTGCAGGAAGGATGAATTGGCTCTGGGACATCGGGGAAAATGTGAGGATAAAGACCCCACTTATGAGCTTGAAAGGGGAAAATGATGTTGGGCTGGCGGGAGAGTGTGGTTACTTGCTGTGCTGAAGGTAACTGAGGGAGCAGGGGGTGAGGACAGAAAGGATTACTTTGTTCTAGTGTGGGACTCTAGCAAGGGGGTATGATCTCCACCTTATGAAGAAACCATTAATCCAAATCTTTATAAACTGGTTTTAATCAAGTTTTCTAGCAATAGCACGTAAAGCTCTGGCTAAAATCCCCTCACTAAGAATTTGGGAGAAGTTGACAACCATGGAAATACCAACCACAGAGCTGGTGGTTGTGGGCCCAAAAATCAGGGCATGCCAAAAACCACAGGACAATCTCTTAAAACAATAAAGCAACTCTACTGTGCTCCTCTTCTGCTGATGGGGGTACTGTGGCTCCCAGGCTGGCTGTAGTGTCTCTGCAATCCTCCTTTGAATGTACCAGCTCCCTGGGTACCCCTCTCCATTGTATGGCATAGACCTACCCTGAAGCCAGCTACAGGGAACCCATGGTTTTCCGACGTCCACTAGCCAGATTTGTTGGCTTGCCAGAGGCTTTGCAGCACAGATTGGCTGGAGCAGGGCCCAAGGATGTGAGCTGGTGTGCTGGGAAGGAGGGAGCATGAGCAACAGGTCTCCAGAGAGCAGAGATGGGAGCTCCTGTGTGGATGGCAAGCATCTATCATGGGAGGGTACAGGTAAGTTTTGTACTCCTTTCCTGCTCAGGATAACCCAGGAGTCTAATTCAGACAACTACAGCCCCAGACAGAAAACTAAAATGCAGTGCGTGTGACAGCTGAGGTTCTGCGCGAAGTGTTGAATCACTTCTATGGCATTTTTCTGTGTGTGCAAATTGATGGTTTTAGTATGGAAAAGAAAAAAAGGATTTGAAAGCTGAATAAACACCAACACTTCAAACAAATATATACTCTACTCTTCATTGCTCTATATAGGCCTCTAACTTGCTAATGCTGCTGCTGCTGTTGAATTGTGTAGATTGGCTCAAAGTTATCATAACAATGCTCATTTCTTATATATGAGGCAGTGTAGGAACAACTCTTTCTTTTCAAAAATAACTGAGGATGGAGGATAAGATAGAAGGCTTGTATACAGATATTTTTAGCTAAAAGAACTTGATTATATGAGAAGTTTAGGTCTATAAAGGTAACAGAGTTCCTCAACTGTTCCCATCTGTCTTGTCCCTGTCCTGTGTCAGCAGGGGGAAGTAGTAACTAAGACCTTCTGTGGCTTAGATACTAAATGCTTTCATTTGGAGTATTTTTGTCCACCCTCCTTTCTTTCCCTCTTTGACACCAGTAAGAACTTTTATTTATACACTGCCATGAGATAGTATATCTGTCTACTACGGAAAATTACTGACAACTGCTTTGCCAGTGACGCTTATGCCCCAGTAAATCTGCTTCTTTTTACAACATTTTTGTTAATCTGGATTAAAATATTGCAGGTGCTGCTCAGATTTCTACTGCCTGCAAGATATTAATATTGTTTCAATTAGACTGATTGCTGTAACAGCAGTTTTCTAAAAATTGCAGTGATGGTGGCTTCGAGGCATGCAGTGTGAGCAAGGACACCTCTTGTTCCCCATCCAGATCTCAGGCTGTGTCTCCAAACCCCGTGCCTGCTCAGAGCGAGCTAGTTTAGCCCCACCCTCTGAGCAGTCCAGCCTTTATTTATATGAAATCTGTGGTCCAACTGGCTTCAGATGGCGTGTGTATGTGCGTGTGCCTGCCTTCTGAGTGTGTGAGACGAGCTGGGATCATGAGCCAGGGTTGTTCCAAGTGGTTTTAATCAGCAGCCCATTAGAGCAGAACGGAAAACTTCTAACAGGATAAGAACCGAGTAAGTAAACCTAACTTTGAACTCGCAATCTGGACAAAACAAATGCAAACAAAAATCTTCATAGCCTGTCAGTTTTCAGATAAATGATCACTTTTAGAGAGAAAGCTGTGCATGCTGACAGGAAGGAGGCAATTTAAAAGGACTGGAATGAAGGAAACTGTAAAAACAAAGTGGGAATTGAGAATGCAAGAGAGAAAAAAACAGCAAACGATTGTTCATGAAGTTGGTACACTCTCTTACTCTTTTCAGCTGTGGACAGGACATGTTAAGCTTTAACCTCTTGCTTTCTTGGATACTATTGTCTGGCTGAGTAGTTCCTTCTGCAAAGGGGGTGAAGATTTCTGCTCCTCACCTGTCTGCCGGCAGGTCTGTTCTCCTGAGAGCATGGTGTGGACGAGCTCGCTACACCTCTTTACAGAACGCCCCATGGCACACTGCTGTTTGCCGCTGCTCACTTCTTGTTTTTTCACAGGTTGTTCCTGTACCCCATGGGAGGGTACTTCCCAAGCCTCTGCTCCTCTGGAACCCGTGACTTCTGGCCAGGCACCAGGAAAGCACTCAGCAGCAGAAATGGGGAAAACTCTCGCTAGTTTTGGGTAAAGCGTGCCTTTGACTTTTTTTGCCCTGGCAAGACGTGGCTACTTGGACTGCATCTGCAATGTGGCAAAGGGTGAAGTGAGGACGGCAAAGAGGCCATGGTTTGTGGGCAAGTCCCCAGGTGCCGCAGGCTTTGTCGCCCTCGTCCCTTCCTTCTGGCCTTGGTGGTGGCCATCTGTCTGTTCTGCCAGACCCTGACTCCTCTCATGACCAGCAGCATCCTCTCGGCAGTCGTTAATGGGATTGCACCCAACAAACTGACTAAAACGCAGCAAGGAAGATACAAGGAGGTCTCCCCAAGCAACACTCACTGCTTCCTCCCTGGCAGTAATTCACAGACAGTGAAAAAGGTAAGTCAGCTGGAGCAGAGTGCTGAGCAATAATTAGCAAAGCGAGGGATAGCGAGTCTGGCAGGATCATCTGAGTCCAGCTAAAATTAGCCTAAGCTTGGAAGTCAGATCTGTATACAAACAAATGGGTGATCTAATGACAGCGGCATATGTGCAAGCACATCTCTGTTACCAGCTCCTCAGGAATCCTGAAATCTTCGCCTGAAACATGGCATTGCTCTGTGACTCCAGGGAGATTTCAGTTTGCTGCACAGACCATATTTTATATTGGTTTTAGGAATCAGGTCAGAGGCTTTACAGTACAGGCACGTAAATCAGGAGCCACTGGGGTTTCAGGAAAGTGTCTGAGGCTGTTAATTAACACTGGGATGCAGCTACCCCGTGTTAAAGTTATCTGCTGGTCAGTTTTGAACTTTGCTGGGATTCTGCTGAAGAGCTGAATTTAACTGCAATTGAGAAATAAAAAAAGCGCTTTTCACATTTTCAAATCACACTATTTACTTTGGAATCTTTGTCCCATAAATATTACTTTGTCCTTAGGTTACCTGACCTCATGTTTATTTTGTATAGGGTTCCTAGAATGGGTGTTAAAACCTAACAAATGCAGACACTGTTGTTTTAGTTGGAAAATGTGGTTTGTTAAATGGTCCAGACTGAGGTAGTTATTTTTACTCTGGAATCTGTGATCAGCACTAGCACAAATGTTTCAGGTTTTCGTCAATCCTATAGAGGGGCTGCTAACAGTGCAGCAGATATCTCACTGTGAAATTATCAGTATGCTGGCATTTTATATACAACTGTATCAGGACTATAAACAATCTGTGACTTCACAGATTATGGACAGCATCCACATAAAGCAGGTCAAATTTAAAAAAAAAATTAGAAGGCTGCTGCTTTGATTAGACAGGGTTCACAGACCGAAAGGTCAGCAATATTGATTTTAGGAGAGCAGTTGTAAAGTGAATCTTCTGCAACAATCAAAAACAGATATGTGAAATAACTTTGGCATGAACTCTTTAACCTTAAGTCTTAAAAAATGGATTCTTTTTCTTGTGAAGGTCAGCGAGATTTATCTTAGGAGTTGCAGAAATCTACTCCATGCTGCATTTGTCATAATTTTGTATTTTAATGACCTTTTAGTACTGCCAGATTTGGATTTGTTCAACAACGTGACATGAAGAATTACAATTTAAAGGGAAATAAGCACAGCTGACAGATGCAGGTCACACCGTGTTATAGCTTTTGACACTTGCAGTCCATTCCTTTTTACTCATTGCTATTGTAATGGCAAAGAACATTTCATATCTTACCTTGGGCTACCTAAAGTCTGTAAGAATTGGTGAAATAATGGCAAAGTTTTGCTAGTATGCTGTTTGGCTGAAATTATCTGTAATTTCTTCTTTCCCAGTTCGCCTGAGAAAAAATGCAGATTGACATTGAACTTGGTGTGCTGGCTGTTTGAAATGAGAAGGAAGCTTATGTTTTTACAGCATACTGTACTTAATTTCCTCCAGCATACATGGTTGGATGTGACTATCACATGCACATGCTGAACCTATAGTACAGATGTAAATGCATATGTTAACCCTTATAGGTATGTTTTCCAGGGCTGTGCTACTCTGAGACATTCCTCTTCGAGTTCTGAAGACCACCCATAGCTGGCTCCCTATTTGTCTTGAAAGTTTCCTCTAGAGCATGATGAACAAAATGTCTTGCACATGTTGGGATGTTACTCTAAGTTGCTCTCTGTTTCCAGAGAATACTCTGCTGGTTGTGTGGGCTGAATAATAATCGCAGGGAACAGAAAAGACAAACATCTCCAAAAATCTCTACCACTTTGCTTTGAAAGTGTGTTCTTGAACTGTGTGTTTTCACCCACTGCTTATTCAGGTAGCTGAACTGTTATCTTGCATGATTTTATCGGGTACACAGTAACATCTAAGACAGATGTCATGGTTGAAACTTTACACTGTTTTATTTTGCAATCACATACCCACCCACAATAGCTAGTTTGGAAACAAGTTTTCATTAAAGCTCTGGTTTAAGTCTTCATGTATGAATCTGGAAAAATACTTTAATATATAGTCCAAATTATTCACATTTTTAATTAACTAGTCAGGCATGTATTCTTTTTCTATCAATAGTCCAGCAAGCAAATTTATTAAAAAGAATCTATTGTGCAGTTAAACGGTGACTTAAAGAAAACACTACAACATATCTTATGAAATCAAAGTTCATTAGTAAGTTTTAAGGAAAAGAAGACCCTGCTGGAGATAATATTCTTTAGATAACACCCAGTGTTTCTGGGTTTTGACCTATAGCATCTGCCACACTGCAGAATTTCTTCTGACTGGGTAGGGGCAGGTTTAATTCTTGCTTCCTTCAGAGAAACAATCAGTATTGTGTTGAGCTTGCTGTGAGAATTTGGTTATGATTGTTATCGCATGAGCAAAATCCCCTTCCAAAGTCTGATAATTTCTCCATTCAGAGTATGCATAGCACTAAGTGCCTCAAAAAAAAAAAAAAAAAAAAAAAAAGCTGGCATCTTTTATGAGCCAGTGGGGGAAGCGGAGGGAGAGATCTGAGGAAAAATGCAGCTTTGCCACTGCATCTCTGATGTCAAAATTCATCTCATTTTGGAAAGTTCCAGACAAATGCGGAAAAAGCATGGGACTGGAAATTGCCAGTTTGATCTGTAAATGTGTCTTTAACTATATCCAAGATGCCCTGGGCACATAGTCAGGCTGTCTTTTTTAAACTGCAAAAATGCAGATTTCATTCGTAGCCTGGAAAACCTGACAGAGCTCATAGTACTTACCCCTCAGGTATCACACATTACGGGAGCTTTAAAACCTGCTGGAGAGCTGGTCCAGTAGCCTTATTTTCACATGAACAGAGGTCAACATTTTCTAGTATAAAATTAAATGTTAATATCTGCAGCATGAAAAATAGAAAACTTATTTCTGAATCTCCAACATTAAAGGCATTCGAGGCACTTATCCCATTCAGCAGCAGGCTATCTTCAGGTTCATCCAGGCACGCTTATCTCCTGCATGACAAAATATTTGCGAATATATAGTAAAGAGAAGAGTTGGTGCTGTAACATCAAAGCTGAAGTAGGTATCAACACATAAAGCCCGTACAAGCCCTGTGTGTAGGTTTGCCTGGCATGGTATTGTGCCAGAAATACCGTTGGTACCAGCCAGATGTAAAACCGTTACACTCATCTTAAGTAACTTAGCTCTGCTTCTCAGCCAGTTCTAACAAGAGCTAGTTAGCTGGTTACACTGTATTTCCACTATCTGAATTAATTCAGCCAGAGCCAACTTAGGTGTCTCTGCACAGCAGTGCGTTTTGCCCAGGTAAACGTAGTACTTCTGCCGTTGGGAGGAAGCAGTGAGACAGTATTGCTCATGTGGTAGGCACTGTTTTGGCAGAGTAGCTCTCCAACCATGGCCAATGTATAAAAAAAAATTAAATTTTAAAATTTTAAGATGGGTCTTGAAGAAGATTATTTGATGGATACTCACAAGAGCATTGCTTCACATCTCCTGGCCATTTAAGGCCAGCTGAGAAAAAGAAAACAAACAAGACAGGCAGCTGATGATACGAGAATTCAATGAGTGGGTGAGGCTGGCATCTTAATAAATGAAATATATGGTGAAAAAAGCTGTCTTCACTTTCACGGCCCTCAACCTGCCACTTATGTTTGGTGTAAAAGATATATCTCCAAGAGGAGCTATGATGAGGTGAGCAAATAGGAAGAATGAGAAAAGGGTTTTTTTATGGCTTCATTCTGAACGAATAGGATAGGATAGCATTTACTGGGAGTGGACAGTATGAAAGATGCAAGATAATGACAGCTCAATATGGCCATATCTCAGAGATGCTATGTAGAAAAAATAAAAAAAAAAAGGGAAAAAAAAATAGAGAGAAACATCATGTTTTAATCCTAACGAAGATCTAGAGGAAGAGCCAGTTGAACGTCTTGCACAGGTTACAGGCCCAGGTATCTATATTTGAAAATTGGGAGTGAAATTACTGAAAAGCTAAGACATTGTTACTAGAACTTTAGAACTCTGGCCATCCAGAGTGGAATTATCCTCCCTTTACTTGAGTGCTCCACTCTATCTTGTCAGAACCAGAAAGCTGGACTTCATAGTCAGTGGAAATAACTGCCCCTAATGCAAAATTCATCATCACTTAATGCAGACATTTAAAACAAATCTGATGAACTTCACACTCTAAAGGCGTATGCCTGTGGTTTTTTCTGCTGATTTTTCAGATGGAATATACTTGCTTCAGTCAGAATAAGCAGGGAAGGAAGGGAGCAGGAGAGGAGTGTCATGGAAGAAGGCATGGGGAAAGGAGACACTGGCTGGGGCAGATGTGGGAGGGAGAGCAGGGAACTATGGCTGCAAAGTCATAGTATTCTCAGAAGGTACAGAAGAGATTGTGCACAGAGGGGGCTGGATTTGTCCTGTGGAAGAGAAAAGGAGATGGGAATAGAAATGGAAAGAAAAGAAGACAAAGCTAGTGGGAACTTTTGAAATGTAAATATGTGAAAAAGGAGAAATGAAGCTGGATGATAGAAAGAGAAGGGGTGATTTTTGCTATTATGCAGAAATGGAGTGTACATTATGCATAATAAGGTTTGATATACTTTTACAGTAAATTTAATCTTAAAAAGGATATTTATTTTATAGAGTACAGTAGGGGGGTGAGAACTCTTTTCTCCTCACAAAAGAACAAAGAACTTTGCTAGTATGAAACCTCTGTTAATAGAAAGCAATCGATAGATGGTATGGTATCAGCAACTGGTTTCCTTGGAATGATACCACATTCACTTTGTACCCTACAAAAGCAGGACATTTTTTCCCCCTTTTCAATGTAAAATGCAAAAGGCACTGAGGAAACAGCTATTTTTACTGCACAGATAGCTAGAGATATTTTGGTGATAAAGGGCAAGGCTATTGTGGTAGCAGGCAGGAAAGAGGGGCAGGGTGGAGACTTTACAGGAAGGGAACTTCGAGAAGGATGCATCAGCAGCAAATGGGAAATGGAGGCAGAATCTCACTCGTGCACTTTATTGGAGCCCTTTCCTCAAAAACAGCTGTTTTGGTAAGATGGTAGGATTGGCTCATCGTCTGTTCTCAGGACAAGGCTGTTGGTACCGCGAACTACATGCAATCATAAAGCAAAGGCATTTTGATAAAATAGCTCTGTACTTCCAGCTCAGAGTGCTGGTGATGACTCTGCAAATAACTCCAGTTTTGCTCTTGGATTTATGAAGTCATCAGAAACCAGCCATCAAAGTAGTGCCAATAATCTAGTTGCTTGTTCGGTATTTATTCAGCAAACAACTGGAAGCAGAGTTACATTCCAACCCAGTCCTTTCTGATTAGGAAATCTAACAGAATGTAAAGACAACACATTTAAATATCCTCCAGAAAGTGAAACAGGAAATTAACTTCTCTGTTACTTCTTGATACAGGAGCTATGTGCACTCCAAATATAACAGTAGTATGAACAACTTATTATTTCTATGAACTTTTATGCAAACATGAAAAAGAATTTAAAAGTCACATTTGGAATTAATAAAGGTCTGCACAGTCCTGTAAGTGAACGACTTAGGGCATTAGAACCACATGCTAAGTTTTTATTACCACTCTTCTTATTAATGCTGTTTAATATTAGTGCGGTCGTTTCTAGGAGTCCCACTCATGGACTTTTTGTAATGTTGTTGTGCTAGGTGGTATTTAGCAGCAAAGGTAGATCCACACTTCCTTTGCTGGCTAAATGGGAATTTAGGCAGTTGTCTGTCTGTGAAGATCGCTAGTAGTGCCAGTGTTGTTTATATAAGGCTGGTTCTCTTTCGTGGTATTTCTGTTGCACTCCCCTTTCATGCAAAGGCCTTTTGGTTTGCATGGTGGCTCATATATCTCTTTTGCAGCAGCCCAGTACCTGCAGAAAACAGTGGGGTTAAAGTAAGCTGCAGTCAAGTTATTTGAAGCTATTGGACAAGACTCTGACAGTCTTGGCTAGCTTGGTATAAAAGAGTGGCTGCCTGTAATCAACGCAGGGACTAATGCCACCAGAACTGGGTAGCTGAAAAGATGATTCACAGTTTTTGAGTTCTTTCCTGAGAGAAGCTTAGGCAGACATGAGTTGGGCCATTATGTTAGGAAGAAGAATTTTGTTTCTGCAGTTGAAGTGATGGTCAATGAAATTCTATGGCAACAGTTCAAACTGTATATTTGCTTCCTTGCCAGGCAGAGACAATGCACCAATATTTATGGAATTATGCAGTCCTCTTGGAATCTGAAAAAACGCCAAGGAACTGTTTTTCTCTCCTCAACTTGAAATATCTTTGCTATTTTCTTCTTGGCCAAAACAATGACGGTAATTATATATTATAAGATTCAGTTACTGACCAAATTTTGGATTTTTGGAACAACCCAGAAATTCTGTACAATGGAGGAAAGCTTCAGAGACTAATACAATCAATTATATCTTTATACATTCGTAACCTAGAATTGGATAAACTGGTTTCAAGGAAAATGTCAAAACATTTTCTCTTTAACAGAGAACTTCACAGCTATGTGGAACTTGCAGACAGGCAGAACTAAGAATTGCAACTCAGATAATAAATGTCTATTTTCAGTCGGGCAAGGATGGTTACGTAATTCTTGAGCTTTCATATTATATAAACTAGGCTGTTTATCTTGTTTGTTAAGACCTCAGAGGAATATACATTTGATTTGAAAATTTTAGAAAAATCCATAACCAATTTTATGGAACTCAATTTGTTTTCTTTTGTGTTTTTTATGTTATTCTATAAACAGAAAACAAAATTACAAAATTCAGTTTTATGCATTTTTATTCACTCTACAGACCGTTGTTGTTTGTTTAGAGCAGTTGTTAAGGCTGTGGATCATCTGGGTAACAGCCTATTGCACTAAAATGAGGTCAGTGACGCAGCTAAGTGCAATGGTTTGCAAGCTGTAAGAGCAGGTATGTCATGTCAAAGCTGACATAGGCCTCATCCTAAATCATACAGGAAATCTCAGCTTTGCTGTAAAGCCTCATTAATTTCTGTGGAGACAGCCACACTATTGTCTAGGTAGGACATGGGCCACAGATGTTCTTTACCAATTCCTTTCACATAAGGTGTATTGAATCTGTAATAAACTGACCTGCCAACAAATAGCCTGAGACTTCAAACTGGGGAAGAGCTAAAAAACGGTTGGGACATGAAAACATTTGACCATTTAACAATTATTCTCAAATATTCAAAATGTTATGTATCCATTTTTTTGGTCTAAGCCTGCTACACATTAAAGTTATAGGAATGCCAAAAAAAATCAGAACCATAAAGCATCGAAATATGTGAACAGCTTATTTTCATTTATTGCACTCTGCTTCTTTTATACCAGCTCTCTGCCCAGACTGCATTTTTATGATTGAGAAACATTTTATAAAAACCAGCAGACTCTTTAAGTGTATAAACATGACTGCTATTGCTATAATATTGAAAATTCTGAAATATATCCAGTAGTAACTAGATCAGCATGGCCAGTGATGTAAGGCATTTTATACAGAGCTTTGGAAAAAATTATAGAATCACTGCTATAAGCGTGCAGTTGGCCAGATTTTTTTTTAATTCTGTGTAGCCAAAGGGTAGTTTAAAACAAAACAAAAAAACCACTCTACATTGCACTGGCTTGGCAAGAAAACAGAGAGGACACGTTGCATCTTGTAACCTGGACTGCAAATAGCTCTGAAGGGAAAGGGCAGAGGAAATAAATTTGGCAACGCTACGCATGGATCTCAAGCAAGCACCGTAAAAGGTGTCGAGCTACTTCATATTATTTAATAGTACCAGATTAGACATCAGGTCAAGCTGTTAAATTTAGGACCCTGAATTGTTGCGGTGTCCTAAAGATGCCATCATGGCTTTTTGGGAAGCTAGCGGATAAAAGTGCCTCGTGTCTATCACCTGGGCGGCGGGAGGGGAGGCTGGGGGCGCAGGCGAGCATGTCCCCAGCCAGGCCTGCTCCGTCCCTCCCAGCCCTGCGTCAGGAGGCTTTGGACACCAGCAGCCTGAAGGATTTTTACGTGTCTTGGAGTGCGTGTCCCAGGGAGAGCCCTCTGGAGCAGTTAGTGGTGTGCTCTGTGAGCGAGGGCCATCGCAAGCCCTCTGACCGCCCGTGAAAGGCGCCCGGTGGGAGCCGGCTGCTGCGCGGCCCTGTGGAGCCGCTCGGGGCCATTTGCCTTTGTGTTTTGTGGAAGTGACCTAAATTACCACCATTGCTTGAACTTCCTTTCTTTTTTTTATGCTACTATCAACGTTCTCTTGAATATTTGCCATTGCCAAACTAGAGCGTTGTAAACATTTCTGCTAATCCCCAGGGAACTGGGGAAGACGCTGTCTGCATCAGCGCTCACATAGAGGCGGGAGGGAGAGCTCCCTTCCCATGGAAAATCCTGCTGCAGGCAGCCTGGCGCGGATTGAGGCCTCCGGCCCCAGGGACCATGGGGTCCCCAGGGCCCTTGGGACACCTCGAGGCCAGTTGGTCCCTGTCCCCGTGCGCCTGGCCGGCCAGGCAGAGGGAGCGGTGGGGGGCACAGCTCGGCCCCCCAGCCCGGACGGCACCCGAGGCCGCCAAGGCCTGTTGCAGCAGGTGTGGGCTGCAAGGCGGCGGCCAGGCTGGGGGAGCCCTGAGGGAGCTGCCCTCGGAGTATTGCCCGCAGGGGAAAATAAAGTTGTTGCTAGGTGCTTGAGGTGATAGAAGCTTTTAAAGTTTGTTTGAAACAAAATGCTTAAGGAGTGACACTGCAGGAGGCTTTACTTTTGCAAAGAAAGGTGTTTTTTGTTAGCATGAAAAAAGCGCAATAACTGTTAGCGAGGAGGCATGCACACAGAGTGCTGCCAAATCCAAGGCGGGAACCTTGCACCAGGCAGCAAGCACCCTCAGCCGCACCGGGAGGGACGGGAGCGGGACAAGCCATCGTCACCAGCTAAAACCAGACAGGGATGCGTCCTGGGCTGCAGCCCCTCTGTGCTCCTCACGTGTCCTTAGTTCACCCCACAACACTGGCCACTGCAGCGCACGTGGGATGGAAAATTGGATTTGCTTGCAAAATAAAGTGAGAGGTGCCTCTCTCCGGATTTTTCTTCCGCAATGCAACTGAAATGGAAAGTGGGAAGTGTCTGGCTGGACTGCCCGGAGGAGGAGGGAGAGGGAGCACAGGAGGGGGGCCGGGGCCAGGGTGGGATTTAGGAATAGGGGGGGAGGGAGGGAAATGGAGAGGAAGGGCTGCCAGCGGCTGCTGGCGCTGCAGGAGGGCAGGAAAGAGAGAAGATAAGAGGAGAGGAGGGAGGGGCAAACGCAGAAGGAGAAAGAATGGCGGGTGCTGTGGTGGGGAAGGGCGACCTGAGATGCTCTAACGCTGTGCTTGCCGCCCGATTAATGTATTTTAAAAACGCTGGGACGCCAGGGAGGACATCTGACAGGTTACCTAACAGTTCCTGTCACTTCACTCTGTGCTATTTGTGCTTCTTCCGGCCAGCATGTGATCAACCTTTACTGGAATATCCCAGTGTCTGAAGTAATTTTGGGGTGCACATTTAGCAAACATGTGGCAGACTCTGACAATGTTGTATCGAGATATTTTTCAGGGTCCCCTCATCCATGATGCTAACCCTTTCCATGGGGGATGTCTGCTCTGGAGCAAAAGCAGACGTGGCGTTAGAGGCTCAGGGCTCTGAAATAGTTCATGCTCCTCACTGACGCAGAGAAGCTTAGACTTCAGCCAAGTGTAATGTAAAACTACATCCTGTAATTGGGGAACAGACTGCTGAGAAGAGTGACTTTATCACTAGATCCCAGGCCTATAAACAACTGGACACATCTTGAATGACATTTGTTTATATCAAAGCATCTGTCTCTTTTTCATTGTGGTCTACTGTGCAAAAAATGGTGGTGCCTTGTTTGTGTAGTACTTCCTACGTCCAGTGATAAGCTTACTAAAATTAGAAGTTATGGAATAACTTAGTTTTTAAAGGACATACTGCTGACTACTGCTAGGTTGAAACTCATGAACTTGACAAGAACTAATTTCATAGCCTGAACTGAATCCCTTAAATGCTGGTATGTTTCAGTCCTAAAGACAAATACTTTTCACCAAAAAAAAAATCTTGTCTGTTAACGGTGTCTTTATTGCAAAAGAACAGCTAGACTACTCCAGATATTAGTGACCTGTTTCCCACATGGAGCATCCTATTTTTATGCCTTATGTAAGACATAAGATATCCCCTTTTCCCAAAGACCTGATGACAGTGGTCCTGTAATTCACTCTTTCCAGAACTTGATGTCCAGCTCAGACCATCTCTGTGTGTTTGGGGTGGCTCTCTTCCATTTTTCCTTGCAAGAAGCTCATATCCCAGGCTATTTTACAGACGAAGGGTTTTCTCTAGATGCCATTGGCCCTAGGCACTATGTGGGAAGGCAGTTAATGGTAGACAACCCAAGAGTTCCTTGGGATTCATTGGAGACACCATACATCTTCCCACTTGCTCCTATATACAAGTGTCTGTGCCAGTCATCCTGGGCTGGATCATGTTGGACTAATAAGGCAATAAGGTACTGACAAGCGTACATTTAATTTTCTAGAGGCACAGCAATGTACAGTACTGTTTAGGATTCCTCTGCATGCTTGTACCTCAGTACTCTTCTCACGTTTCTTAATCACACTGCACAGCAGAACTCAGACCCCTGCACTTACCATCTGCGTAGGACCCACGTTCCTTAGAACAGTTAGCATGGGACCCACCAAGTCCTCTCTGCTAGGTGACCCACAGGTCAGCCTGAGGCCGCAGTCGAAGCCACCTGGCAAGTACTGTTACCAGCTCACCAGAGCAGGCCAGATTTCAGCCAAGTGAAGACCACTGTTTAAAGATCCTCCATTGCTACCCTGAGCTTTCAAACCCTTGCAATATCAGTCCAAAATGAAGGTAGAAAAACCAGAGAGGCAGACCAAATGGACTTTGTGGTCAGAAGTCCCTGATATAAAGAGAATTCTTAATTATACCGGAAATATTTCCCAGATTGTCACAGTAAGTTACTAGTTTCTTTTTGTGAAAAACAACTATAATATATAGTTATATAGAAGTATATACAAGTATATATAATATATAGTTATATACAAGTATATATTATACAAGTATAATATATACTGCCAAGGAGTGTCCTGTCTTACAACCATTGTCTTTGCATTGTGTTTGCTGTAGATCGATGACTCCATTCTCCAGTACTTTGGAAGCCGTACGAGAAGAGCAGTTCTGTACGCACCTCCTGCCCACCGTGAAACTGACCGTGAGCTCTGTCAGCGCATCCTGGCAAAACATGGATATACAGTCACAGTCCTTGAAAAGAGGAGACTGATGGAAGATCCCAGGCTTGAGGGCCCTTATCACAGTAAGAATAATTGGACTTAGTTAATTCATTAATTACTAAATGTTAGCTATTGATCCAGCATTCTTCCACAGAGGTAAAGCTTATAAACTCTAGATGCGAGTAAGGACACAAGCCAAATTCTAGCCCTTCCCAGTTATGCAGCTAATTTTCCACAATTAGATGATTCTTCCATTAGATACTTCCTTCTGTGAAAGAATGCTGCAGAGTGATTCATCATAGTCTTGGTCTTGACAATGAAATCAGGTCAGTTTGGTTCCTGATGACTTCTCATACCAACTTCATCAATACAATAACGGAGTGATTTTCAGTAGAGCATTTCACAACAAAACAAATGCCTGCTACATTTGGTTCTTTCTCATTTTCTCTCTTAAGGAAAAGCTGTATGCATGAAGGTACACTTTTTCCTCTGGTAATGTTTTGATTGTTCTGTAATGTACACACTAAGCTTGTTAAAGAACACGATACAGAAGAAGTACAATTTGCACTTGCTGCAGATGCTGGGGTAAATTACTGCTGCTTCTTAGTTCCTATTAAAATTTGATCCACAATTAAAGCAGGCTACTGAAGAAGCTTGATCTCTTGCACAAGGGACTGTAGCTTTGTGGTGTAGAGTTATACTGTGCCTGAGAGAGGAGCTTTAGGCACCAGTTATATATATGCTGACCATGTTTAAGTGCTCTTGGACACCTTAGCATTATGAACTGAAACTGTGATCTCAATTTGGTCTTCTGCTGGAAGTCAATTTCGGAACTGGAAGGCTTTGAAAAAAATACACAGGCCACCATTCTGTCAGTAGAAAAATGGTGTGGTTCGTTATTTCTCATGCTAAAGGGGAGTGCCGCTTTGACGTGCGGAAACAAACTTCACAACTCAAAA
>WAAD01025434.1:431661-452035 GCA_013389945.1 Fregata magnificens | reverse complement strand
AGACTGATACATAGAGCCAGTGAAGGGGGAGGCAGACTGACTGAACAAGTAATTTGGAACAAAATGGCAGATCTGGGAGTCATTAAATGTGATGGGGAGAGTGACTACAAACAATGTGGCAGGATGAAAGAGATTGGGGTAAAAGCCAAAAACTGGCTTAATAACTGTGAACACCTGGACAGAGTAAGTGTGATAGGAGATGATAAAAGGATGAGGGAGAAAAAGAAGCATATTGCACGTGGATCATACACTGAGATTGTGCAAGGCATCCGTGAAAGAATGGGAGTGGAAGTCCTGCTGCCGAAGTGATTCGGATGGTCTGGAGACCCATTTGGAGAGACAAATTGAATCAAAAGTTGAAGAGAAAGGCAGTTTGCACTGGCAGAATGAGAAGATGCAGGTGGATAGGTGGTCAGGTGGAAGCTGGAGATAGTCAGATAAGGGACTGGGCAAAACTTGTTCAGGGTTTGCTGTACAAGTAGGCTGCACCCCAGACAGGAATACAAAGTAGAAAATTAAGCATGGCAACATGGAAAGAAAAAAAGAGACCTAGGAGATAGATCAGGAAGAAGCAGAACTAGGACAAAATGGAGGGAAGACAGAGAAAGGATCATACTTATGGAAAATGATGTGAAAAGATGGGTGCCCATGACAGCAGTGATTCTCACTGCTGAGAAACATGCACAGGTAAGGTCACGTAAGAGGTGTGAAGGGCAGCACTGGTTTAGGCTTGACTGCTTCAGTTCATCATACTCTGTTCACTGATGATTCAACTTAGCCAATAAGTGAACTTTGATTATTCTCTTGCTTGGCTTAATCCACTCATCTCATTCACTATTCAAATGTAATGTGCACCATATTAAGTGTTCATGCTCTAATACAGCTTTGAGCTATTAAAAAAACCCCCACTAACTCACCAGACTGCATAGTGCCACTTCTGAGTTTTGCCTATAGAAATGTTAGCGGCCATAATGAGGACATACTTCTCCCTTTTCCGGCAAGAGGACTAGACTCCTGAGACAACAGAACCTCAGCATGTCTGTGCTGCTGAAGTCTCCATGAAACCCACTCAGTCAACTCATTTTCTCCCTGATGCTAGTTCACTGAGAATTTAACAAGCTTCCTCTGTCAATAGATGCTCCATCAGTTCAAAATGCAGAGGAGATTGTATAGCTGAGTGTATCTATGCATTTTATGGGCATATGAGAATTTAATTTGCAAGCATTTTTTGGAAACCTGGGAAACTATGCATAAATGTTTTTCTTGAAACTTGGGAGGTGTCAGAGTTGTAGACTGCCTGTGCAATCTTAATTTCCATACACATGCACACTGATCATTATACAGCTTATAATCACACTCTACCTGTCATCTCCCTTTGTTTTCTGTGAGACTTTTGTCTTCCTGCACAGGCTGGGCATGTTTTAATGTCAGGCCTGTGTAGTGAAAAATCATTGTCCTGATTGTTGAAAAGATGGATGGGGAATGAATGTACTTTAGGAAGTAGTATAATTTAGGCAGCTGAATACTGCCTTTGGGAATTGAATTCTGTTCTTTTTCCCCTAAGGAGTTCATTCACATGTGATACTAGGCAAGCTGAGTGTTAGAAAACCACCCATTTTATAGAGAGGAGCACCAGAAAAATCCAGTGATCAACATGGATGTTCTACTGAACAGCTTGTTTGCTTGTACTTGGAATCGGTGAGAGCTCTGGGGCTTTGAGTGTGCAAACACCAGGTGCTCTCTGAAGTCAAGTTCTAGGCCTCTCATTACTCTTCTCTCCCACCCTCCAAGAAATGGATACTTCTGGCCATAATGTCTCTTTGACTTCAGTATGTGATCTATAAAATGATGATAATATAGTCTCTTTTCACAGGAAAATCTTGATGAAACAGTTTCTGAAGGAAAAATAGCTTGTGGTCAAGACTGTTTGAATTCCATGATATTAAAAATTGTCCTCTTTGGACCTGTTTTGGTATCTTCTAATTTTTTTTCTTGTAAACTTAATATGTTTTGTCTTAATCAACAAATTATATTTATTCTGGTCAAGGCATTAAAATAATGTTGCAACAAAATAGAATACATGGTCAAAAGTACATTAGAAAATGATGGCAAACTCTTTTCCAGATCTGGATTTTCAGGCTTTATTCAGTGTTACCAAAGTTTAGATCTACTTAATTTTTCTGAGCAAAGGAAAAAAATGTAGTATCTCATCAAAGATACACTTAAAGACATAATAGATATTGGTGAAGCAAGTTGTTTTTAACCTTTTTCATGCTTGTTTTCAAAAAGTAATTTAGATATTTTTCCAAGACTGTTTTTTAAGCCCCTTCTTCAGTGAATTAGTGCATTGGTGACATTAGCTGCATCTTTTTGTCAGTGCAACACAATCAATATGAGCTTCTCTTTCTTTCTGTTTTTTTTCCATCTGAACTTCATTTTTTCCGTTTTCCTCTATGGTTTTTTCTTTTCCAATGACTTTTCATTCAAC
Source organism: Fregata magnificens (assembly GCA_013389945.1). NCBI lineage: Eukaryota > Metazoa > Chordata > Aves > Suliformes > Fregatidae > Fregata > Fregata magnificens. The sequence goes on along the minus strand of WAAD01025434.1, from coordinate 449,547 downwards.
TGGAAGCTTCATGGTAATTATGGTGATTGCTTGTCTATGGTGACATCCGTAACTGAGCTTTGTGCCGTGGGAACACAGAGAATATATGATTTTCAGACTCAGCATTTGTAGCCATATATGTGAGCTGTTCCTGCTGCCAGATACTTAGGGACCACCACAAGAAGAGGGAGGGAAGGGTTTCAAGAACCACCCACAGTGTCTATATGCCTTTGCTTTACGAAACATGGATATAATTAAGTCTCTCTTTTAACTGTGCTGAGAAAAAATATTTCAATGAAAAAATGTATTTTTATATATATGTGGATTGAATATATACGTTGATTACCAACTGTTGAAAACATGATGTAAAGAACGTTGTCTGAAGCAGAACAGGTTGAATAATGACATTAAAACACTGATAGTGAAAATGGTCTTAGTAAAATATTGTGTCAATATTACTTTGGACTGTTACAGACTGTGGGTAACTGTTTAGATACTGCGTTTTATTTAAATTAGCTTATGAAACTATTTATTCAAGGCTTTTATTGTTTGTTGAAGTGCTCTCAAAAACAAAAACTTGAGCAGTTATTATCCCAACCCATACTTTCCTGTCTCTCCTCAAACTGGTCCTTTATTCAATTATGTATATGTTATCCTGCTTAATGAACGCTGTACAGTGTTCACCCTTCTGGATTGCTAAATAGCTTCATCTCCATAAACTGTTCATCAGAGGAAAACTGATAGATAAAAGGTAAAGGCTTTTTGTCATGGGCATTGTTAGACCAAAGGAAAGACTGGCTTCTACTTAGAGTCTATCCTTTAACTCTTCAGACTGCAAGGAGTATTAGCTTGGTCTTTTTTTGTCCTTAATCACTGCAGCGGAGCTGTTGCAGAGAGTATAGCAGTTTGGAACCCGTTTGTCAAAATGCACATCAGGCAATTTGTACATTACTAGTAATGATCAGAAAGTGTGAAGAAAAGCAGTACTTTGAATTAGAACAAGCACTAAGAAGCCAGTGTAGTTCTTAAAACTTTTGGCAATTACATTATCTTTACTGTAAAGGATACCCTGTTCCTCTAGAACAACAAGGAGAATGGCTACCTTTATTAGTAGCAAACATTTTTAAGAATAATACAATGTTGAGAGAACCTTCAGAGAAGATGCTCTTTTTTCACGTTATAATAGTCCTACTGCAGTACTGTACAGTACTTTCTCCCAGAAGACTAGGTTAGAACTGATCTAATATAACCCTCTCTATTCTTTTGTCTAAATGAGTATTTAGACAGCAAATGTGTTAAATCAGATATTTTCTCATTAGCCAAGTAGTTTTTCTTTTTCCTTGGTGCCTATTTAGCCACTTCACAGGCAGCGGTTGTGGTTATGTGGCAACAGAAATAGTAAGACCAGATCGTCACAGAAAGTGTATCACCTTGCATTTAATATTGATGCATTTATTTTGTTTCAATTTTTTTTTTCTTTGTTCTGATCTTCCTGTGTTGACATGAAGTTTAGGAAGCAGTGAAGTCCTACTTGTCATGTTTAATAAATATTAAAATTAATTTTCTCAAACACAAACTAATCCAGTAATCACTTCCTCTGTATTGCAGCCTACTGTAATCTCACTTTAAGGCATGTTATTATTTGGGTTTTAGTTATTGCATTAATAAATTGTAATTTATCAGTTACACAGCGGTTCATAAATGAAGGAAAGATACCTCAGTCTGAAATTTTACTATGGGTAAAATTTTACTATGCTGCATATTAGTACATTTTTTATTAACTGTATTTCCATTATTGTTTTACTTAAATTCATCTAAAGGCTGCATACAGCTGAAATCGAACTTGGCAGTTCTGTGGTTATATAGCCAATACTTAGCTTGCTATTCATGGACTACTATTCCTGACCTCCTAGAGTTACTGGGAATCCTTACTAGAAGATGTGCAATTTCATTTCAGTTTTCAGTCTTTTAAAGTAAAACTTGGAAAGCTCTGCAATTTGAGCATAGTTGAACTGTGTTTAGTTCTCAGTGGTGATCATATTCTGTTGACGGGGGTGTGCTTGGTTTTGTTTTTCTGTTTGTTTCTCCCTAGTTGTTCATACTTAAAACCAAGACAAGCTGGTCATTTAGGTTTTGGGTAATGTTTAATTATCTCTGATCTTGATCCCAGCATCATGGAAGAGTGGCACTTATTTTTCAGTTCTTTTTTTCAACTTGTGTTGACCCATCTTATTTTCTTTCATGTCAATGGCTCTGTAGCTGTTTCCTTGCTTTTTCCTGCATCATGTTCCTGCAATACCTCTATTCTAGTCATACACAACTGTTGCTGTCCTTTGTTACTCTTTTAATATCTGCTTTTGCATCCTTCAAAATTGGCTCTTCTACTTCTTTAACCAAGCTCACCATAATTTGTATAACTTTTTTGTAGTTTTTCAAACCTTAGCTGATTTCCTAATAGAAATAGATCTAGATCTTCAGGGAAGTAGTTAGTCATTGTCACTTCTGCTTTAGTTCTTTCTTCTTGCTTTCCATCCTTTTGTCCTGTGGTGTTCCATTATCTATACTTCTACTTGTTTCCTTGAGTTTTCCAACAATTTTTTTTGTACCATTGCATAGGAGAATCTAAAATATTTAGATACCTAGGGACTGTGTCTCTCTATCAACATTCTTCCATTTCCCAGTTGAGGTCTCTTGGTTTTCAGATGTCCTCCAAGAAGGCTAATGTCCTCGTTTATTCTGGAAGTTCAGAATAAAATTGTCTGGTGTCCCCCTTTTTGTGCACCATTTTACATCCTGAAATCGTACACAAATCCTTTCTAGCCAACAGTCCGAAGTCCTATTTTACTTCTCATCGACTGTGCATCATGTAGTTTTGAATCTAAGCTCATGACAGATGTGTCTTTTATTTTAATATGAAACACCCGTTCATGAGGACTCCAGGGTTAGAATCAGATTATTTTGATTATTCATGCTACAGCTTGTAAACTGGCTGTCTGATCTTTTTTTCCTATGCTTGTGGATGCCACTTGCACAGACAAAAGTTGATCCTTTAATTGGACAGTTCTTGTGTGGTAAAGTGGAATTGTCAGCAGTAGTTCCAGTTTCAGAAAATTAGGCAGTCATTTAAATAACTTGAGAGTTATTACTATTTGTGAGAAGATTTAGTGTATTATGGAGGAACAGGCTAAGATGAAGCTTGATATTGCCTGTGGTCTCTTAGACTGCGTAGTTATAGTGTCTATGCAGGAAAGGATAGAGAAGATGTTAAGACTATGTTGTTGCCTGCAAATATAGCATAAGGTCACATAGCTGATATGGTAGAATATGTTACTTGTGGGTACTCTTCCCAAAAGTGCTGAACAACAAAATTATCTATACCTGAAGGAGATAGCACCATGGCTATTTTTCCCTACTGTCTAATAACCTCTGTCTTACTGAGATTAGGTAGATCAGGCTACCTGCTTACAGCAATAATGTCATTTATGACAGATAAATAAAATTAAGTGTTATCTATCTGTTGCTGCTAGAGAGGTCATGCTGCATTTCCTCATGGTTTTATGCATCTGATGATAGATGCTCCTGTTGCCGGTTATGGGGCCTTTGTTTCCAGAAGTAGTGGTATCGGTTGTGAACTTCAGAGTTTATCAAATTTGGAAAAAAAAAAGTGAATAATTCACAGCAATTAAAAAAAAGAAATTTGTGACAGACATTTATGAGGTTCCTGTAAAAGAACATCCCGATACTGTAAACAGCTCATTTAGAAATGGTGACTCATCTTATTAGGAGAAGGGGATGAACACAGTATGATCTTACATAACTACAGAGCAACAACTGCAAGAGGAAACAGTGTTGAGTTCAACAGAATGCTTTGAAGAGGCAAAGGGTTAAAATGATGGAAAACAGAGTTGTTCTGGGGGAGGGAAAAACTTCTTTCCTCTTCCACACCAGAAATTTAAGACATTGTGCATAATGCAAAGATAAAAATTGTATAATGCAGAAGGAAACAGTTTTCTTCCACTGCTATCATCTCTAAACAATTCTGGATACAATTTTAATTTGCCAGTGTTGTTGAAGTCTTCATAAAACTTGTTTTGATTTTTGTCTCATGCTTCCTTGAAGACTCAAATGGTAAACATTTGGACATAATGACGCAAACAGTAGGCTATCAATCAATCCCAGTTTTCACAGCATTGTTGTTCATTCAGAAAAGCTGTGTGAACTGACCTCTTTCTACAGCAGTGTCATTAGTTCTTTCAGAAATAAAACAAGGATCAAAAAGACTTCCAGGATTTTTCTCTTAAGACTTGCTGTACTGAATGATTTTGTAAAATTAGGGATCAACTGTTTTCAATTAACTCTCAGCTTTTTTTAATGTATATTGTATGAGAGACTACATATTAATTGTTTTTGTTCTCCCTCAGTTTTCTAAGCATTGACTTCCAGTAAATTAGTCAAACAGAAAATTGAATTTAGATCAGATTTGCTGTGTAGTCTCCTGATTTTGATGCAAGTGACAAATAGTGCAATGGAAGGAGGTGAATGTCTTTGGATTGACATGAAATACAACTGGGCTGGCTCTGAGGTCAGAATTAGCTGGACCTGGGGTTTACCGTGGGAGCTGCACAGCAAGGAGAGCAGCAACACAGCACCATCCCAGTCTGCTCTGGTGCTGAGCAAACTTAGGAAGCTTTTGTTCCCCGTGTCTAGCTAGTAAGTCTGCTTGTGCTCTCTGCAGGCTGGTCTCTGCTTTTTAGTGCCGTGGAGGTACAGTGTTGAAATACTTTTCTAGGCCACCGAAATTTAGAAATATAACTAGCCCTGGTCAGTTTTAGGCAGTTTATTAGCCACACTTTCATCCCACATGGGTATGAGAGTATTGTGAAGGGTTAGAGCTCTTGCAATGTGCAGGTGTACTAAAAGGTGCTTAAAAGCCCACCAGTGATATGAATTCTAGTCCACTGTCTCCTCTACTGTGAGAGTCATCTTGCACGTCAGAACTGAACTTCAGCCCACTACTTAAGCTATTCCACCCTCCCTGTGTCCTTGACACACTGGTGCTCTCCATGTTAGAGGCGCTCATCATGTATGTCTCCTTTCTGGTGTGAGTCATTATTTGTGCCTGTTATGTTTTCCTAGCCAGGCCATCTGCTTGGATTATCCTTCTGCATCTGCCTGTCATCTGTTGGACTTCAGACTTTTTTTTTTTTTTTATACTCACACACCTCCACCTGTCCCAGTTGCCTTTTTTTTCTTTTTTAAGTTGAAGTAGAAAGATTTTTTTTCTTTTTCTGTGTTGAAATTGCATGCCTTTTGATTTAATAGTTCTTTTTGATGAAAAGGGGTGGAAGTCCAGAGGTTGGCTTGAGATTATAGAATTAATAGTCGTGACTGCAGAATTAATTAATATAGAATTAATTTTTCATGACTACACAGAAAGGCGCGAATAATCGGAGAGTTAATGGTGTGGCAGCTGTGTTGTTTATATGGCTTTTTGTTAGTCATTTTCATTTCTAAACAAGCTTTTTGCATAATCAGAGGGCTTCTGTGTATGCAGAATGTTCTGGCTTGCTTGCTCTCAAAAGAAAAGAAAAAACCTGGGATCTGGGGCTGGCTGTGATCTTTCTGCATAGAATTTCTGAGGAAACAGCAAGCATAACTTGGTTTTAAGGATTGCTCCAACTTTACCTCAATCAATACAATACAAGGATTATCCATTTGGTAGCCTGTGAGCCCTCTGCCCCTTTCCTAGTGGCAAATGGGATGAAATGTAACAAGTCCAAATGGTGGACTCTACACCTAGGATGGAGTAATACCGGGCACAAGTATAAATTGTTGGGAGGAGTGACTGGAGAGCAGCCCAGCAGAAAGGGATCTGGGGGTGCTGGTCGGCAGCAGGCTCAACATGAGTCAGCAGTGTGCCCTGGCAGCCAAGAGGGCAAACCACATCCTGGGGTGCATCAAACACTGTGTAACCAGCTGGTCAAAAGAGGTGATTATCCCGCTGTATTCAGCATTGGCGCAGCCTCCCCTTGAATACTGTGTGCAGTTCTGGGCCCCACAATTTAAGAAGGATGTTAAGGTACTTGAATGTGTCCAGAGGAGGGCAACAGCGCTGGTGACAGGGCTGGAAGGAATGTCCTATGAGGAGCGGCTAAGAACTTTGGGCTTGTCTGGTTTGGAGAAAAGGAGGCGGAGGGGCGACATCATTGCTCTCTGCAGCTTCTTGAGGAGGGGAAGTGGAGAGGGAGGTGCTGAGCTCTTCTCCTGGGTATCCAGTGATAGGACATGTGGGGCGCAAAGCGGCACGGGGGGAGGTTTAAACTGGACATTAGGAAGCATTTCTTCACCGAGAAGGTGGTCAAATGCTGGAACAGGCTTCCAGGAAAGGTGGTTGATGCCCCCAGCCTGTCAGTGTTTAAGAGGCATTTGGACAATGCCCTTAATAACATGCTTTAACTTGGTCAGCCCTGAATTGGTCAGGCAGTTGGACTAGATAATCATTGTAGGTGCCTTCCAACTGAAATATTCTATTCTAGTCTTTCCTCTTCCATCCAGCAACTTTCCTAATATCACAAGAGTAATGTGCTTTTTCTTTGTGACTTAGAAGTGGTTTCTGGGCTTGCACATGCATGCACATTCAAAAGGGTAGAATGTAGGAAGAGGTACAGCAAATAGGGAAATAATCCTGTTTCTCGGACAAGCCTTTGGAAATTTGTTCAACTTCAGCTAAATCTGTTCTGTCGGCCACCCAATAAGTTTTATTAGTATCAGACTCCAGACTATTCTCTTTAAATTTGTCAGAAGGCCAATGACTTTATTCAGGCACAACAGAGTGTTTTAAGTCTATTATTAACAGTAGCAGTATGAAATGGAGAAAGTAAAATCCTCTACAGAGCAAAATAACTTTTTCAAAATTTAGCTTAATCTGTTTGGAAATCACAAGCCAGCACTGCTAAAATTCTCTGCAGAAGAGAGGTGGGATTTTTCATCCTAGAGCAGTCTGCTTCATGGGCTGCAGTACAGCTGCACTTCATGGGAGCATCATCCCTGATGGAATGCTATGGATCCAAAAATCTAGGCAGTCAAGAAAAGACTGTGGAAAATTACTAGAAATTGGGCAAGTTTTCTTACAGTAATCTGCCATGCATATGAGTTTTAGGAAAACTGCTGGACTCAAAGCATCTTGACAACATGTTTTGGTTGTGGTGAATTTTCAGTTTTAAAAGGAATATTTTTTTGTGTTTTAGGAGGAGACCTCAGGTTCTTTATGCACTGTATGGACATTGCAGTGTGTTCCAACAGAATTTATCACTTAGACAAAAGATGAGTGAAGAGAGACAAAAAGGAAGGAGAAATTAGAGGCACAGAGAGGTGATGTGGCTTGCACCTGGTCACACTGAGGTCAGTAGCAGAGTTAAGAATTGGATTTTTTTGAATCCTCATCTAAATCAGTCTGTCTCACCCCAAGGAGATCACAGAGGTCACTCAGTATGACTGAGCCATCAAAAACTTCACAGAAAAAAACCCAAAACAAACCTTTCTTCTAGTTTCTCATATATCCTTGCTCACAGAAACAAGCATGTCAGCAACAGCTAAAGTACACAAAGTATATAGACTTACAGGATATTTTTCACGGTTAGTTTCATAGAAAATGTGAGAATGCTCCAAAATTCTTTTTTTCAGTAGGGGCATCATCCTGTTAATGTTCATATGCTGTATAATCACTGCTGCCTTTAGTGCTGTAACTGGTGCAAGTGTAATGGGAGACTTTAGTGGATCTACCAAAGCTTTCAGGAGACAGCAGTAAACCTCTGTGAGGACTTGCAACGTGAAGTTCTCAACCAGGACACTGCAGTGCACAACCAGATTTAAACATTGTGGTGTTGGTGGTTTTACTTATACTAGTAAACAAAAGAGGGCTAGAACATGTGTTGTTTCTGCTGTATGTCTATTAGCAGTTCTCTGGCATAATTTTGGTTTAGACCAATTAATACTCTCCCAAAAAATTTGAGCAGTGTTCATGGATTAACAGTCTGGGGACTATTCTCAGTAAGCAGTATGGAGGGGGAGATAACTTAGCTGAATAGGTATGAGCTGTTCTTTGGCACTTGCCTTGAGGTCCAGAGAGTGGGTTCTGGTCCATTTTATTTATATATATACATTTAAATTAGGTGTATGTACTGTATCTTTAGGGAGGGGCTGAGCAAAATCATTCCCGTCTTCCTTGCTTCTCTCTTGCAGTCTTGTTCTATTCTGCCTTGATGCATATAGGTATAACCTGATTTTCCCAGGAGATAAACATCTTACAGGGCTGAAAAGAAGAGAACCTGCAAAACTAAAGGACCTACAAACATAATTAGGAGAGAAGTAGCAGCCTTTCCAATAATGTAAAGCAGAGTAAACCACTAATAGACACTATTTACTGTGCCCTACTCTCTTCTCTAAGGATTCAGCAGCACTTGTTAATAGTAGTTGTCCCCTTCTTGAATACCTCGTTTTAATCAGAGTTTTTGATAACTTCATATTCAGTGGATAAATTGTACTTTCTGTCTTATTTGGCACCTGTAGCAATTTGGAGAATATTTGTAAGAAAATAGAGGTAAAACTTTTCCTTATGTCAAAGCCGAAGTCTTATGCAGTGGCTTGGCATGTGCACAGAGGTGCTATAGTCACTGAAGATTTGAATGCCTCTTGTGCTCCTTGCCCTTTTTCCCGATGGTATTATCACCACACTTCAATGGCAAAATGCAGCAGGTGTCTACACTTTGGGAAACTTCACTAAGTCCAGTATCTTAAAGCAAACTGTTACTCACTGGCAATTTAAGCAAAGAAGCCAGATGTATGGACCAGATACACAAATAGATGCCATTTGGCCAATTGTGATGTTGGGGATCAGTATCCTCAGATGGAAGGGTGGCTGCAAAGCCAGCTCTCTTTAAAATTGCAAACTAATGCAACAAAATTAGCTGTAACTCATTTCAGAGCTATGTACCTGCAGTGTTTTGTCCACATAGCTTATCATTCCCAGTAATATTGCTAACAATGATACGAACTTATCAAATTCTGTTTGCAAATGCTGTATGTATGTGTGATAAGTTTTATGGATCTACTTTTCTGCTGTAAAGTGGAAAAATACTTTCTGAACTCTAAAATAAAAAAATACTTAAGTTACTAGACAAACGCTCTTTAAAAAAATTTAAAAAGATTACATGATAATCTATCAGCTTTGAAGCTAACTCTTGATATTTTGGAATGGAAAAATTAAAATGAACTTTTGACGAAAGTTCACTTCCAATCTGAACAGGTAGCTTTGGGGGGGGGGGGGTTGGGGGGGGGTTTGGTTTTTGGTGGGTTGGTTGTTTTTTTTTTTTAAAGTTACTGTTCAGTGTAAAGAGCCCTTCAGGTATACCACTACTCCTGTATCCACTCTTTCCTGAATTTTTCAAGACTAAATTCTTTAATTTTACTGTGGTAGAAATCTCTAAATACTTTAATCTACTAGCTGTTCAAAAGAATTTACAGTACATGTACAGAAAAAGATATTTCATGTGTGCAAACTCTATTGCCTGCTCATTAAAGAATTATTTTTCAATGAATAGGGGCCCGGAAGAAGCTAATGTAAGTATTTTAGCAAGGGTTTGTATTTCTCTGATAAACAGCACTCCCCTTCTGTTTGTGATCACAGGATGAAAGCTCTCTAAGCTTGTATATGTACATTTTTACTGCTACATCATGTAGTGTGCTCTTAAGATTGAGATCTCATTCCCCAGGAAGCATTTCTGTCTAAGATTAATTGCCCTTTTAAAATCAGTGTTTGATGTATTCCTTTGGCTATATCCTGACTCACTTTAACCCTCTTTGACCTGACCCCACTGACTATTACCACCATGGCTGAAGCAGAAATCCTTCAGCTTGATGTATGCAGTACAGACTTGAGCCTGTGGTTTTTCACATCGATGGATTCAATTAGCCAAGTTTTTACTGATCAACTTAGCAGAGGTTGAAGAATTTGTCAGACATGGAACAAAACTGTCCATACTTTGGGGTTAATTGAATAGCTCATCTCCATTTTCATGTATAGTTTGCTTGTGAAGTTGTTTACTTTGTTAAATATCATAATACAGCTGGAAGTAGCACTTAAAAAAAGGCAAAACCAGTTTATTTTTCTCCACTTAAATGGGGGAAGGTACAAAACATGAAATAGCAACCATTAAGCCTTTGATCTGTATATATCGCTTATCACTTTTCAGGCAAATGTTTTTAAACTGTAATTATGTCCAAATGTCCACTTTTGAATTTGATTTATTAAACTGGGCAGATAAACTAACAATTAGCATTATGGCTTGATGAAGACAAGTAAACGTGCTGGTCTTTTCTGTATTGACAATGATTTTGGAGCAACAGTAATCCTTCTTTGCTTTGCCTTGCTAGGAATGGTTCATCATTTGATTAGCTGAAAAGTTCATTATAAAAGATGGACGGCCATTAGAATCGAAAAATATTCGCGGGCATGATGTGAATTATAGTAACTTGAAAATGAGGTAAAATAGAGGTTGAAAGTTCAAGAATGCCATTAAAAACCTTTAAAAGTGTATGAATGTGCATATGCATAGGGAATATATAATATGATTGTACAGAGAATTTGCTATTTAATTGTTTGGCATAATACTATTTTGAAAACAATGGCATTATAAAAGTTCTCACAAACTATTAGCCACAAGAGGTCTTTTACAGCAAATTGATTTGCTTTATACCATTCTTTATAGAGGAAAATCTTTATCAAATGTTTCGGGTTTTTTCAAGAACCATATTGATCACATTTAGCTCCCTAGCTTTATACAGAGATAGCCTTAATTTCCGAAGGTCAGTTGTACACAGTTTAGAGGGAAGGGAAACCTCAAATCTAATTAAGGGCATGGTGCATGAAAGGGTTAACTTATTGTAAGTCAAGATGCCTGCTGTTTAAAAAAGCTACACAACTAAAAGTGATTTAGCTCTCCCTCAACAATGGAAAACATATCATGGATGAGTTGGGCTCAATTTGTCATGCATTCAAGTGCTTATTTTTTTAATGCACACCTTGCCTGTTCCTTGTATATATAAATGTATCATGTGCTTGCTTGTTATATGGAACAGCAGCATGATTTGCGTTGAACTTTGCCACTTGTTCACATGTGCATAGCCAAACTTAAATGTATTGCAGAAAATTGTTTTATAAGCTTCAATTGCTAACCCCAGTCTTTTATAAACTAGCACAGGTTTATTGCTGGTTCAGGGCTGAGGCTAAGGCACTGATGTTAAGGAAGAAGGGGCATAAGAATATGTCCTGGGAGTTTCATCTTATAAAATTTCTTTTTTTTTAATCTGTCTGAAGCTAGATGTTTGATGGGAAGCATCTCAGGCTCAGTCATTGTAAGGTCTTCTAAAACCTTTTAACTACTAAAATGTTAGATGTTTAAGAAAAGTATTTTAGGGTTCTGTCATAAATTAGTTTGGGACTTAATACAACAACCCCATTAAAAAGTTTCTATTAAATATACAAGAATAAAAATTTTTTAAAAAAACCAATGAAGTTTAGTTAAGTAAAGCTTTCATTTCCATCCTCTAGCTGCTTTTCCATTAAGCTGCATTAACTCTTTTACAGAAGGAAAAATGCCCTTGGTTGTCTTAGATGGCATTACTGTCAGTGTTATCTGTTTTGGACTGCAGGGAGAATTGTTAAAAATAGTCTGCTTAGGCAAGCTGGACTTACTCGTGTTTGAGGCCAAATTCACTTTCTCTAAAAACTTTTTCAATGGAATAGAAAAAAGTTTTCTAGCTTGTTTACATACTTTCTGGCTGCTATGAGATTAGAAGTGTAAGCCAAGTTCTCATAAGCTGCTTCAATGTGCAGTAAACTTTTGCTTGTGGTGATTAGTTTAATCCACATTTTCTGTTATGTTTCGGAAATGTGGCTATCTAACCCGAGGATAGACCTGAGGTAGAAGATGACAGGAAAGAACGAGAGAGGAAAAATTGCATGGAGAAGAAAATGATGAATAGGGGTGATGCCAAGTATTTGATTTGATCTCAGTATTTAATGATACTTAATGTAGATTATAATGTTGCATATTTGTCTACTTTCATTTTGGGGATAGAGAAAGCTAGGACTGAGCTGGAATATAATCCAGGGAATCTAATCGTACTAAGAACTGTGACAAAGAAACTTCTTTCCTCTCCTTTAAGTCACAAATGTCTAAGCTAAGTAGGAGATGTTTATGCCACAAGAAGATTGTGTAGAGATCAGCTAACTGGCCTGTGTCAAAACCATGTAAAGAAATACAGCAGTAATTAAAGCTAAATAAATGAATATGGATTTCATGACAGTGTCACAATGGAGGAATACTTGAGATATCTTGCCTGGAGTTAGGCTTTTGCAGTCAAGTACTTTGCAAGAACAGAGTTCACTGACATTGATACAGGTCTAGTTCTATCATAGCATTTTGAACTAAGAACTAGTAGTTCTTATGAGGGGCTCTGGTAAGATGACATCAAGGCGCTGTAAGGGTGAAACTGAGACACTTAATAAGAATGACAAAACACTCCAGGATGGAGAGGGACTGATGTTTTGAACTGTTTATTTTGGAGAAGAATTTTTAAAAATCAAAATAATGAGTTAGAAAAAATAGGTTAAGCACTCCTGTTATCTGTAAGGAGTTGTTCAGTAAGCCTATTAAAAATTAACTTTCCTTTTAAGAGATTTTTAAACAAAATACAAAGTTGTGGATTTTATTTACCATTAGTTGTTTCTGAGGCCAGGAACTTGCCATGATTAAAAGCTCTCTGGGATATCTGTGTAGATATCAAGAATATCCAGAGCTGAGAACATATATTTAGGAAAACTGTGACCTTCAGTTTGAGCAATTGAACTCATCTTACTACCAATGGTTAAAATGAGAGATATTCTCTTGTTGCTGCCAGCTAACCAGATCTACCTGATTGTTTGTTTATATTCATATTGGGCAGTTGGATTATATCCAGGAACTGAAATTCTTATTCTCCAAACCACATCTTGTGTTTGGAACAATGTTTATTCCAGATACGGAATCATTTTCAGGAAGAAGACTTCCGAATGATGTATTGACCATGTATTTCTGTGTGCGAGTTCTTCACCTGAAATCAGCATCAATGGCTTTCCCCAGGGCTGGCAGGATATGTAGGCAGGAAGGAAAAGTCAGTCCTGTGCTTTCGTGTCATACATCGGCCTCTAAATTTTTGAGGTCAGAGGAACCTTTTGTTGTGGCTAGGCTATTTTAGAGTCGGCTTTGCAGAATTTGTGTGTTCTTGCTCTTGGTCAGAGGATACTGAACATCTTGCTGATTGTGATCCAGTCTGTTTCTGTTTAAACTGACAATTATTCCAAATCAGGGGAGAGGAAGGGAATAAGGATTTTAGTAGTTTATGTGTGATGAAAGTGAGGCAAAAAGTATGTTAAGATTGCTATGGAGAATCAGTCACTTCTCACAATGGAGCCTACTACTGTGACAAGCAGGGACCTTTTTGCAATAGCGTTGAATTCACAGAAAAGTAAGGAAAGCCTGGGATATGATGGCTGAAATAGGGTAGTGTGAAGCTTCTGAAAACTCATACTAAGGTTTTATTCCTAAGTAAAAAATTTTAACTAAAAAAAACCCCCCTGCTCAATATAATGTGTAGTAACCTTAGACCTTGAAGCTATCATTTCTTAAATATAAAATATTTTGTATCAGTAAAGAGAACTTAGGTCTTCACTGTCTGAAGTACTTGTGTTGAGTTCATTCAAAGAGCAAGTGATCATTTGGTGAAGACATTTGACCAAGCTCAACTTTTTTTGGATGCATTTCCCATAAAATTGCGTAGGTATTGAGCAGCTGTTAGTACTCAGCTGAGTAAGTAAGATTTGTTTAAAATACAAGTTTGTTTTTCTATTTGAGACCCTTATATTGAGATCATCATTACTGTGGAATCTGAACATCTCACCACCATATTTCTGTACTTTGGTCACTATTACACATACATATTACACATGCCAGAAACTGATTGCAAAAATGTTCCAGTTAGATTTGAGTTTGAGTGCAAAAGCCTGAAATAATATGTTCTAACTTAAAATTTAAAAAAAAAAAAAAAAGATACTTAAGGAAAGCATGAATATTTGATTTATAGATAGGTTGAGTTCATTCTGTAGCTAAGCTTGCTCACTGAGCAAAGAAATATTTTGTCATAACAGATACGGTATCTGGCTAAAGTAAATATTACAAAAGTGATGTGAAAATGTTCATAAATGCCCCTTAGCTTAATTTTTTTGAAGTTTCTGGATATTTTATGAGCACATGTGATTTTTGTAGCACACACAATGAAAATAATTGTGAAGCTTGCTTTGTTGTAAATGGTAGCCAGTCATTGTCAGTTTTAATATCAGACATTGGAGCTGTTTTCAGTTCTGGACAGGTTGCTGCTGAAGAGCTAGATGCTATTCATCAGGTTCAGCACTAGCAGTTGAAAAATCCCTATATCAAATTGAACCATTACTGACAATATTGAGGTTTTGGGTTTTTTAGGGACGTTACCTACTTAAAAGTGCAAAAAAGTGAAGTATGTTCATCAAGTGCTTATTTATATTCTACTACTGGTGCAGCAGTCACTGGAGTACTGCTTCTTTAGACTATGAGGCTTGTCTCAGGCTGTCTCTTCTCTGTATGCCCTAGAATATCCAACCTGAGGTGCCTAGAGAGGGGAAGGATAACTTCAACCACTGTCCAGTTCTTTCTTACACCTGTGGTTACAGTCTTTGAATTTGCTTGCTAATATAGTATACTCTTTTGTAAATAATTGCACTTAGTTTCATATGCAGTCCTCCGTGCTAGACCAGAAGTCTAGCTTTCCAGAAGGAAACTTTCACCTTTGCTTGCCAGGGACTTAACCCCACCCAGCTTTGGCTTTAGGCTTTAAAAATTGAGTCAGCAATATCTGTCAGTAATGAACTTAGTGGTTGCATCTACATGTGAAGCACATTACTGAAAGCTACGTAAGTAATTTCCGAAGAGATACTAAAGAGGTAGATGAAAATCCTCCCAGTTAAGATGTTTGTGTGTCTGTTCAGGTTCAGAGATGTCCGAGGCACCAGCTGCTGAGCACATGCTGTCAAGGAGTGCTCTGGCTGCTTTGAGGTACATGCACCTAAAGGCCTGTTTTCCTGCCTGGTAATCTGAGGAACAGGAGATGTGGAAAGGAAAGCAGCTGCACCACAGCCACAGAAGGAGAACTCTGCTCCTTCTAACGCTGACCCAAGATAAGTTTTCCTACAGTGTGGTATAACCTATTCTCAGGAATACCTCTAGTATCATCTAATCCAGAACATATTCTGAAGATAAGCAAGCAAATGTTTATGGCCCACTTCACAGCTGAAAAAGCTGGAAACTAATTCTGTTACATTACTCGTAAGGCTGCTACTACACAACACTTTCCTTGTTTATATTTACTCCTTACACTTTTCAGTATCCTTGTCCAGTATAGTCCTGTGGCCTTGTATCATGCACGAAGGACATGGTTTGCTCCTAGTTTGGAGCACAGGGTTCTACTTCCCTTTTTAGGGTTTTAAAGCCAATTTTGTAAGTGGTGCTGCCCTGAGTACGAAGCTGTGGTTTCTGCGTTGTCCATTTTGATGACCACAGGCAGGTTCTGGGACTTGCTATGCAGAGGACTTGCATACGGAGGGTTCTATAATTGAAGTGTTCCAGGGACATTTTTGCTAAATTGTGAATATCTTGTATTGTCTATCAGTGAAAGAATTTAAGCCAGCTAAATTGCCCTGACAGGTGATTGCTAGAGGCCACAAATCAGAAGGGAGGTATTTCATCCCATGAAAGAATTTTAAGTGGTGCATCACAGATGTAGTCTGGCTAGAGAAGCTGATTTTGTGTAGGTGAAAGGGAGTATGTAGCTGCAGCATTGGTGAGCATTGTGGTGCTCATCCAAGTGAAAAATGGCTGAAATATGTACCTTTGCCAGAAGTAGTGCCTTCNGTGTAACAATCTGAATTGATGCTGAATAAGCTAATTAAATGCTTTTGTTTCCTAATATTGAGTGGTTTACTTTGCAAGCAATAACTTACATAGCTAAAGGAAATAGAAGAACTTACCATGTGATACCATGACATTGCACATCCTCCTACCTTCTCGGAAGACTACAGATATTCTCTTCTTTGTTCTTTCTCTGTGTCTCACTGATTCTTGAACATTGAGGGGTTTTAGAGGAAGCTTGGGATTAGCAACAGCAAATATTGTAGTAGTTAGGGCATTCTCCTTAAAGAAGGGACAGTGGATTCAAGCTGCCTCAGGTTGAGAAGGGCTTTGAGCCGCTGCCTCAAGGACTCTGTTGAGATGCAACAGCCACTATCTCTTGCTTCCTTCCAGCAGACACCTATCTGCAAAAGAGTCCTTTGCCAATACTTTCTTTGGCTGGATCAAGGTGGTTTCCTGATCAGGAACACTGAGGCACCTTACAGATGGTAGAGAAGCAGACATCTTAAACCCTTCACTTCAGAGCTGCCTGTTTCTCTCCATTTTCCATACAGAGTTGGAAAACTCTTCTGACTTTACATGGTATGATTTATTAGCCTGAGTTAGTGTCTAAATTAAGTGATCTGAAATTTCTCAAAAATGTCTTAGTACACAACATGTAAGCATAGTTATCTGCCTTCTGGAGACGGAATATTGTTAAGTTTTACCAAAAAGCTTTATAATCTGTGCTTATCACTTGCCACTAGTGACTTCCGGGAGCTATATTGCCTTCTGTAATCATGGATTTCCACAAGGAAAGCGAAGAAAAATCATTTAATCCTGGGACAACCACTCTGATAGGAGACGACTTAATTGGTTTTGAGGCGCTTTTTTTTGTAAATGCCAAAACGGTATTTATTATTTGTGCATCACTTCAGTAATATAAAAATACTCTTGATTTTAAGTAAATAGTTACTATGTACACACATTATAAAAACTTCCTATGACACATGTATTGCTCTGCTTTTATTTTTCTGATATTTCCCCTTCGTCTTCTTCCTGAGATTAATTTGCAAGGAAGTAAAAGAAACCATCTTTAGGTCATATGATAGCTAACATGTAACTCAGTTCTATCATGATTTTAAAAGGAAAAAAACAGTCAGGGAGGTGACTGGAAAATTTGAACTTCTTGGGTTTGAGGAAATCCTGTTTTTCTACTACATTACTGAATATTGTAAAATGGGTATTGACAGTAATGATGATATCAGGTCTGGAACCCATGCACTACAGATGAGCAGAGTTATTTGCCCTAATTTTTATAGGCCTGGTCCAATGACATAGGATGGCATTAGTCTTCTTTGTAATTAAGTAATTTAAATCTTACACCACTCATTTAAATACATGTTGTGTTTAGCAACTTGTACACTTTTGTAGAGGCATCTTGTCAGTCTAAAAAGACTTTTTGCTATCATAGAATATGGGGTGGGGAAGAAGAGGACAGCACTTGGTGTGTCAAGATGCATACAAAATAAGCTACAACTCTTAAGACTATGAACAGTAATGGAAGGAAAAATACTATGTAAATCTATTATATCTATAAACCAGGTGGATTAAGCTTTCATGATAGCTAGCAAATCATCGAGAACCACAGTGGTAATGATGGATACGAATTAGACAACTGTTGAGAAAATAATATTTTCCAGTCATCTTTTTAGTGTGTTTGCTGTTGACAACTATTTGCTATATAAAGCAGAGGAGCCATCTATAGGAGAGAGACTCTGTATGTGATTCGAAATGGGGAAGTTACTGAAAATATTAAAGTTGAGGAAGGCTTGGGTAAATGTGACTTAAGTGAGAGTTTATGGACCCTAGTAACAAAAGGAGGGAAGAA
>WAAD01025434.1:380490-425905 GCA_013389945.1 Fregata magnificens | reverse complement strand
GGGGGGGGGGGGGCGGTTCTGACCGCCCCTGTGCGGAAAGGAGAGATGTGGGCTGGTATAGGGACTGTGCTGCCTTAGTGGCAGAAATACAAATACTGCTGGGAATATGTATTGGTGTCATTGGGGAATCTTGCAGGAATGTGAAGAAATATTAAATCTTAAGGACAGACCAGGCATAGGCACATGTGGTATGAACTAGCCGTTAATAAATCTATGGAAAGGAAAACTATTGAGCTACTTCAAGTTACTTCTCCGCTAAGAGTTTTGGGAGCTGTGACGCAAGCCGATGTGAAGGTTAAGTTATGAAAGGGATGAGAGCAGTCATTGGACTCGGTGACTGGGAAAGTCCTTTCAGTTCTGTATCCCTGCATGTTTTGCTCTGACAGCCAGATACCTATCAGCTGATGAAGACTCTTGATCATCACTTCCAGTATTATTTATATCCTGCATAAGAATTATGACCTCTTTTTTTTTTTTAATTTCCTTATATGGTGAATGACGTCTGAGTGACAACTCCATGTTTATGGCACTGACGATAGCTGGTGTTTTTTCAGTTTCGATATTTAGGAAAATCTGCATCTTGGCTGTACAAGTGTATTAGCACGCTCTTAGAAGACTTCTAGGGCTAAAACATGACTCTTCACTTTAGGGAATGTTTTACGCAGATGGCCCAGCTTGCCAGTGGTAATTTACCAAATCAAGGGGCTGGACAAGAAAAGGATAGATTAATCCCTTTCATAGGTACTTCTCAAATTGAACATTTTTGCGTGTAATGATTTTAAACTCTCCAAAGAACCTAGATGCTAGTTTGCTTGCAAATTTAGCAGTAGCTAACAGAATGTATTTTTTCATACGCTACCGTATGTAGATGTTAAAGCTGATTACACACTTGTATAAGTCTAATATTAATATTGATGATTATCAGATTATGCCAGAAACAGAGCCGTGTTTGTTAGTGATCGTGAGGTCTCCCGTGAATGCCGTTGTTCTGGTGCTGCAAATGGATGAAATGTGAAGTTTGAGTGGACCTCTGGCAAGTACTGCCACTTTTTCCAACTTCAGCCTTCCAGCAAAAACAAAATTACTCTGTCTTTACTGAGAAAATAATGTTATTTTCTTGACATGGCAAAATGGTATTTCAGGGGGAAATAGTTCCCCCCCAAAATATTTTCGATTCAAAATTTGTGGCTGTATCAAAATAATCAGCCTTTTGGAAAGTGATTTCAGCCATTGATTTTAGCAGTCCCTGTTTATTTGGACAGGAAAGAGATTCCTGAAGTGATTTTTTTTCTTTTCTTAGGATGAGGAAGGGTATGCACAGAAGTTCTTAGAACATCACATCACATATAGAATAGATTTCTAAATTAAAGCAGGTAGGCGTCTATTTCTGCATTAAGACTTCTGGTTTTGAGACAGGGATGGTGACATTTCAAAATGTCACAGTAAACCCAAGTAATATCTCTCTCAAGAGAGGTGAAAAGACGTGAAGTTTCAAATGCTCAGAAGTAGATTTCAGATTTCTGTACTTTCAAGTTATACTATCAAATTGGCTTGTGGAAGAAGAGTTTAAAATGAGAGATGTTTTCTTTCCTTCCCTTGCCTTTCATGTTTCCACGATTCAAGTAATTAAGTTCTTTTAACTGTGAAATGAAACACCAGTTTCTCTAAACAATAGATTAAAGAACACAAAAGAATACAAAACTTCTTTCAAATGCAGCTATGCAAACAGGTACATGAAGAGGAGTTTTGCATAGTTCAGGTTTTTATATGTATGAAATAACTAGCAATTATATGAAGTTTAAAGGTATGTTTTTCCTCATGGTTTTAATAGTATTTATATGGATAAAAACCACCCAGGGTAGAACGAGAGGCAGTCAAACACCATCTTAGGGTTGGAGGAGCTTGACTTTATTGCACTTGAAACTGCCAAAATGCATCAGATGGTAAAATAACACTTTCCACTGAAGATGTTTAAAGCCTTAATCCTTGCATCGTGTCACTAATATAGGTCACAGGTACAATAAAATGAATATGTTGTGGGAACAAATGTGTGATCTAGTTACTAATACACATTATATTCTCATCTTGCTGTTCACATTAATCATGAGTATTGTACAGTGGAAAGGGTAAAGCCGACACATGATACAGTTTGCATCTGCCAGAATTTGGAGGATCGCTTGCTAGACTTCGTCAAATGCATTTTGCCAGTTCACACGGATGTCTTAAAAGCTACTAGAAGTTAGGTCCTCCTTCAAAGAAAACCAGGTCGGGCCAGGGGGGGATCAATAGCGTTGTTCACTAAACCTCTCCCTCCACCCCCTGTCTGCCCCTTTTAGTTGTCCTTATCATATACACGAGGTAATTCTAGGAGAGAAACAGCACGTTTTTGTTGTTTGATTTTTAATTAATTTTGTAAATGCCAAACCCTGTTATGGGGCTTTTTTTCCCCCTGTACACTGATAAAAGCTTCACCTGCTTTGGTTGAAAGGCATGCGGAGAGAGTGCGCGTGCAAAAGCTGATGATGTCTTATTTTATACAGATATGTACGTAATTTTTTCTTGTGTATATTGAGGTTTTGTTGCTTAGGGTCAGTAGGGTCCCAGCTGCCATAAAAAAGACAGCTTGTAATTCTTTCAGCTAGACAGAGGTACTCACAAGTATTTTCATCGCTAAATCATCAGAACTAAAGATCAGAATGGAAACTATCTGGCTGAAACTTGCACCTTACATGCTCTTCTAGCTATAATTAAAATAATCTGTACTTCAGAGGTTTGATTTCCATCAGTCATACATACACACGCCCTCACTGGACTTTTTTCCACAGTTCAAAATTAGTGAAATAAGCTGGTGTTCCTTCATTTTAAAGTTTATTCAAGTCTGTACAAGGCAAACAGGAGGCAGAGACCAGGCCGTGGGAGTGGCCCTCAAGCTCTGAAGTGCCGGCATGACCCAGGAAGTTATACAGCTTGTTCACTATTTCCACCGCCACAATTTAATAATACGAGTTCTGTCCCTTATTTGAAAACTCTTCTTTAATTGGCAGCTTCTCTTTTTTTAGCTAGTCCTTGACCTCAGCTGACCAGAGATGAGGTTAAACCTGCCCCTCGCTCTCAAGCGCCCGTCTCTCCCTTGCGGGCTCGCTATCAGTAACTGTACAGCCAGCGTGACTAAAACCCCGATCTCTGGAGCACTCCGTGACCCTTCTTGCACAGCTTCTCCTTCGACATCTGAGGCGTGAGTTTGTTTCTGCCGGCTGTTACCACAAACTGGGTAGCCCTGTAGGAAAACGGTGAGAGAAAGGTGCGGAGGAGGGGAGAGGGAAACGAGCATAATTAAAAAACAGTGAAGGTGGGGTTTGCGAGAAAAACACTTCGTGGGGAGTGAAATGACAGAGCTGGATTCTTGATCTCACCCGGGTTTCTCGTTCACTCATCATCTTACAGCTCCCACCATGTGCGTTCCCTTCCATCCTTTCTATGAACGCAGTGGTGCACTGGCTTTCACCTGCGAAGCGAAACGACTGGCACCTCCGGCGTCACTGTCTGTCATAGCTGCCTTCTCCTTGGAGCGAGCGGTACGCTTGAGGGGGTGTATTTAACTTTCCTGTTTTAGCACGTTGCTTAAGAAGGCCTTTATTTACAAAAAGCGTTTCAGAGCTTCTTCCTCTGCAGCAGATCCTAGACCTGGGCCTCGTTCACCTGGGAGGAATCGGGAGGGCCTGCACAAAATGGAGACGCGGTTTGCACAGGCACTCCGTGTTACTGTTTTAATACGTTGTGCTGTGGAAAACCGAATCGCCGGCATTGCTTTTTTCTTCAGGGAATGGATGATGGAGTCACTCGAGGACCTTTGTGTCATGAAAATTACTGTTTTGTGGAAGTTTTACTTTGTACTGTTATGAATGTTTCATACAGAACAGCAGAATACATTTTCAACGTGTGTAATAAATACCAAACCTAGTTTTGGTCACAGCCCTTTTCTGTTTCATTTTCCAGTCAGAATAAGATTCCATTTTATTGGGTTTAGTTGTAGAAAAAAATGTCAATATTCATAATCAGGCAGTAGAAAGAGGGCATGTCGGTTTTAGTCATTAGCATTTCTGCCCTTTACATCTTGACACCTTCGATAGGAAGACACACAAGGACTTCTGCCTTTCTGCTGAGGCGGGGTTCTGCTGAACCACCCAGGCAGTTTCTCTGCCAATTTGGGGGATCTTCTCCCTTATGGAAACTGTCCCGTTTTGGTTTATTGTATATAAATTTATACTTGACAGCTGTTGAGGAAATCACTGGAACAATAGCCATAATGGCAATTAAAAAAAAAAAAAAATCAGCTTAATTTATTGCTCGAATGTCCTGCACTAAGAAATCGTTAGTTTCATGACATGATTAGTAATCATTACATTGGTCAGTTTTTAGTGAAACTAGTGATGTCCTACTTCTGGTGTGCATTCAATTATTTCAGTGGTAAGAGGGCACCATCCTAATGGGTCAGTTTACAATTTCCTTGAAATATATTGTGTGTGTTTCTTAATATGCCAGTAAGAGGAACTACTTGGTCTTTATTTTCTCTCTTACTGAAACTTGAATGCATTCAAGGGTTCTGCTGCGATTGGCTTCCTCGGGGAGGCGCAGCAGGAGTCGTATCCCCTCTGGCCTCCGTAAATCATATTGGGTTCGGTGTCTTTTGGGGGCATGGGGGAAATATTTCAGTTTTCTGAAGCCTACCTGTTTGCACTCTTCCCTCCCTCCCCAAACTAGATGCCACAGTTTTCCATAATGCAGCCCTTCCTTTTTCGTTGCGTGCTTTGAACAATGAAGCAGGTAAGCTATAGCTACTGGGCATAATGATTAATTCTTCAGCTGTCATTTCAGGGGGCTCTGAAATTTCAGCCTTTCAAGTTTTTGAGCCACTCCTCTAACAGAGACTTGGTCTGGAATAACCACGCAAGCTTCCAGAAAGATAACACAAGGTGTAAATTGAATTCTCTTTAAAAATTGGCACTCAGGTAAATGGAGGTAACCACAAAGGCTGTTACTTACCTTCGTTCACACTTGTTTTGCTCTCTCTGTGTAATCGGCTTTCTGTAAACTTTCAAAAAGCAAACCTAATCGAGATTGTGTGATGGCGTATGGAAGAGGCCTATTGCACAACTCCCCTCCCCCTGCCCGCACCCAAGTCAAGCCTTGCTTGTGTCACTGCAGGCAATTAACAGTGCTTCAAAACCACATGCGGCTCCTATTCCAAAACACCATTTGATGGTATCAGGAGGCTTGAGAGTTCAAGAAAAAAAGAAGAAAAGTTTATTTTTTAAAGGGAGTTTATTCATCATTAGAAGATGCTGAAATAATCAAAGGCATTGAGTGTGCAACATCAGCAAGTAGATCTTTGCTGCAAGGTATTGTCTGGATGGGATAAAAACGCATTCTTCATCTTTAATATAATATTTGCTTGAAATGAACTGTAACATTTTTAGGTGTTCTGCTTTGATCCTAATGTGTTGTGAGGCGCTACGCTGAAATGAACGCAGATACCATCGATAAAGGAGAAGATCCTTAACATCTTAACGTATGGGCATGTGCCACAGTTGCCACATAATAAACAAGGGCGTGAGCTCTTCAGAGCTGCCCCAAGATAGGGAACTTTTACCTCCTGTTGTCCCAGGATAAACAGGTTGCTCGTGTCTCTGAGAGCAGCAGGGTGCTTTCTCTGGCGTTGGCCAGGGAGGGAGAACATGAGGATGAATAATTACTGTGGATTTGCCGGATGCTCTGTAAGCACACATGCATCTTGACCCAATAGTAATGAATCTGAGCGTTCATCTTTACCTGGAGGATTTCTTCTGAGTGATTTTGTTATTTGTATCAAACAAGGTTTTCAGGGATTTGAAGTAACCTTAGGACAGGGAGCATTTCATTGACTAGTATTGGTGCTAATTATTTGAAGCAAATTGGTGGCTGGGATTTTTATTTAATTTCACTGTGCAATGAGATATGATTAAGTGTGAATGGTGCGGCTGGAAATTTCTTGAGAATTATTTGAGTTTATTTTGCAATGGCAAATAGGATCACAGAACAAGCGAATGCTACTGCTTGTGCTGTCTTTCTGGTCAGTGTTTTGGTGGATCACTGTTTGCCTAGAGTGCTGGAGTATCCCTCTGCCATTTAGATTGTGCAGTCAGGGTGTTGTACCAGTGGGAAGATCTGCTTCCCCAGAATAAGAGCTGACCTAAATCTGAGTCTGGTTCTTTTGAATTCTGTCACTAATGCACTCCCCAGCCTCTAAGATCTCTGAGCACAGCTGCATTGTTGCTTGCTCAGCGCAGTCTGGAGCTTTATCTAGATTCATTGCCTTGCAGAGATAAAGTGTGCTATTGAGTCAAAAAAAATCCTACCTCAACAAATGAAGAACATCTTAAAAGTTCTGAAAACTACAGGCAGCAGCCGAGAGCTAGGAGGAGCTAGCAGCAACTCCCATGATGTACCAGAGCTCAAATCCTGCACTTTTCATCATTTCACAAGCTTCTCGATGCAGCAGAAGAAAAAGGTTTCTCAATGAGTTGTCCAGTGTTTGGGAGGGCAGGAAGATAGCTAGGGATCTTACTGCTGCTTAAGTTAATGTCAGTACCTTCCACTTTGCAAGCAGAGTTTCTGAGCTTGTGCTGTGAAATCTGCTGTCCTTCCTCGGCAGGGATGAGAAAATTCGGCTTCCAGGAGAACTGCTATTTCAGTTTTACTGGCAGAATGAATCGGCAGAAGTTCGGGAATAAAAGACAATGCTTAGAAGGCTACTTAGGGCAGAAGGTCCTTCTCAAAGCCTAGTTTAATCCTGCTGTGGAGCAGGTGCTGGTCAGAACTGCAGTTGTGTTGAACCATCTGCTGATACATTGAGCGAGCCTGTCGGTAATATCTTGGTGATGGCTTGGAGCTCAGAAGGGTCAGGTGCTATCATGCTTTGCAGTGCAAAGTTTAAAGGGCGTGTGATTGAATTCACAAGATGGCACGGTTTGGTAAATGACGCACAGCCCGTACGGTTTCTTTATGGGACGAGTCTTTCATAGCATGGTACTCCATTAACATGCAAAGTATTGCTTTAATTATCTCAGCTGATGTTCCTCTGAAACTGCTCGGTGGGTAGTTTTAATGGATGTGGTATGGAAATCGTTGCACCAGCAGGTACAATATCTGTTCATCTTACTTGCTTACAAATGTTCCGAGCAATCGAGTATGACACCTTCCTGCAAATGAGGTAATTCCCACTTGGCACTTAGGTCTCTAAAGAAGAAAAGTTTTATATTGTAACATTAAAGGCAGACACTTTGTTTTAATCACTTGCCAAAACAGCTGAAAACAATTATTAATTAATAGGAAACATTGACTTTTAACTTTGCAAGCTCTCCAAAGAAGTGCCTGTGACAACTTGCATCTGGATTTATGGATTATTTGGATACAGTGAAACTGGGCATCATACCACAAAGGTTGACTGCTTTAAATTCATTTTAAGTGTACACATAGCGCTCTTAAAATTAATATGTTTATAAACCTAAATTGGTTCAGTTGAATGCCTTTTGTTCTCTTTCTGGCTTCATTTGAAGCAACAACAAAAAGCTGTGCTTGTTTGTGTGTTTAACCAAAATGTTAAATGCAATTAATCTACCAAAAGCACACAAATATTTTGAATAATAGCGGCGCCTCTTTCACAGTGTCTTTGGTATTTAGCACTATGGTTTGGAGAGTAGAAGGCAACTTTTTCACATCTCATAAATAAAATTTAAAAAATCTTTTGCTTGGCTTGTTTAATTTGAACCAATGCAACGCAGCACCCTCAGATTTTCTCGACTGCTTTGATAAGGCTGAGGTTAGTATGTATGGTTAGGGGGAGGCAGCATTCCTAGTATTTTAGAATCGGGGTCTTACTTTCACTTCTGGAAAATATTGTGTCTGGCAAATGCATCTCCCAATAAATAAGAAGGGGGGGATGAATATTGCAGTCTGAGACAGAGCTCCTCTTTGATCTGACTCGGAGGGTGATTATGTGGGGGATTCATCACGCAGATCTACTGGTTTTGCCTCTTTTGTCAAACAAAATAATAGAATTCCTTGGACTGTCAGAAACAGAGAATATCCAAAATATTTCAACAAGATCAGACCACAAGAGTTATTTTGTTATCTTAATTGAGAATCTTGAGACATCCCAATTATTTTAACAATGGGAGAGTGGCTGCCTAGCCTGTCTGCTTCTAGCCAGTCCACTTCTCAGTTATTGAGAAACTCATGGGGAATACTGTGACAAGTTTAGTAACTACAGATTTTTTCATCAGTTAAAATCTCTTTTCTAGCAAACATGAGAGCTTTGCTTTATGCATTTGCTACTAATAGAGGTTCTTCTCTTAAAAAAAAAGTGTGTGATCTCATTTTTTATTTAAAATTCTGCTAGTCCTGCTAAATCAGCAACTCACTCTTTGCTAGATAACTCAATCTGAGCTCGTCTTCTGTGGATGGGACTGAGTCCTAACTGCTGAGGACTGGCTGGTCACACCGTGTAGCTCAGGTGACTGACAATTTGGGTGCGTCTGGAGTCTATGCCTGGGCATAGACAGCCAGGTACCAGACTTCACGTCATTTGAAGAAAGGTCATCTGTTTCCCTCTTTAGCATGCTTACTTCTCCATAGTTTATAACGATTGGGAATCTGCTTAGCTGTCCTTGTCCTTTTGATCAAGATACAACATCCATAGCTATTCATCAAGCTACGGAAGAGAGAGAGATGGGTCTGTATAGTCCTATATTCATGGTTAAGAAGAAAACTGTCATGCTGTTGAAAGGTTAAGTTGTGCCTTCAGATAATAACGCTTTGCTTTTCCTGGAGTGTTTTGCACAAAGAGACTGGACTGGTCCTTGTTTTTACAAATAGTTAGGGCTTAAATGGCTACAGAAATGATGCCTTCTCCTCCCCACCCAGCACTGTGCTCCTGTTCAAAAGGGGGGTGGATCGTGCGGACGTGTGGATCCAGCAGCTTAAAAGTCAGATGTATAGGAATGAGGGGCAGTGCTGGTGCATTGATGGAGTGACATCTCTGCCCTTGTTGATAGTGGTCAATAATCTCAATATCAGTGACCAGCTAAATATCTGGGGATTTTATGGGCTGAACTATGGCAACTGCACTACTTTAATTGATGTTTGTACCTGCTGAAGTCCTACACATTTATCCTGAAATTACCTTTTATTACAAACGGTGGCTGTTTGCACAAAGAACTTCATAATCTCAAAGCAGTTGTCTTTCTGCAAGTAGTTAATTGGGTCATTACCAGCTTTTCCTCAAAAGAAGGGGAAAAATTGACTAGTCTAATACCTTTCAAATGCAGACCGAAACGAAAGAGTAATTTCTGCAGTGGGTCAGCATTTTATGTACTTCTGTTCTCTTCCACCTGCTGCTTGATAGACTACTCAGTCTGGAGACCAGTACTAAACAGCCACCCTACCAGGTGTAGCAGAACAGCGAACTGCACTTGTGGCAACTCCAGAATGCTGTGACCATTCACAAAAGAAAGCAGTAGGTTGCTTCTGGTTACTCGCTGGTGTATTTGTGGAGCATTTTGCAAATGAAAGCTGGGGGTTTTGCCATCCTTGTATTTGCAAACCCCAATTCCAGAACGGGGAAATGCTTCCTTGTCCACACAGGCAGAATTCAACATATGCTGAATTTCACAGTTGTTTTATTTCTCACAGCATAAAAGCCACAGTACGAACATGGAAGAAAGGCATTTTTCCCATCAGAACTCTCAAGCAATCTTACCAGCGAAGCAAAGCTGCTCCCCCTGTCCTGAAGAGAACATTGGTTAGAGGCAGAGACTTGCAGCAATGAGAAGGTTTTGTCTAACTGGTCTTTTTCCTTCTGTAAGATCAGCAGAATACTATTTGCTGTGGTACGTTGTTGAAATCTTCAGTTGTTATGAATCAGAGCTAAAAGAAGCACCAATATTTGTTCTATTTTTAAAAAGAAAGAAAGGCTGATTTGAAGGAAATCAACACAAAAGAATGCAGGAAGCTGCTGATGTGGAAAATTTTCACACCATGCCAAGACAACCTTTTTATCAAGTTTTTTTTCTTTAAGGTGTCACTTTGCAAGGTTCTTGCCTATTGCATGCTGATGATAATGTTTTGCTGTAAAAGCTGGAGGAAATGAGGCTGGTGATAATTTTCTGAGTGAAAATCTGTAGAAGTTGACTTCAGAGAAATGTCCGTAAAACGCGAATGTCGCAGAGATGTTCCACGGGAATGTTTCAGCTATCAGGAATATGAACTGCTTTGTGAGCATTTCCCCTCTCAGATTTGCATAGATGGAGATACGTTGATTCAAAACAGAAGGATTTTGATGAACAGATATTAGCTTCAGCCATAGCTGAGTAAAGAGGAAAAAAGGTAGGTCGCATTCAAAACAACGGAAACTCAACAGCTTAATTATACACTACGAATGGTCCTACTTCTTCAGTCAGCAAAGATGGAAAAGTCCTTTGTTAAGTGTTACTAGAGCAGACGAAACTGTGCTCTTCAAGCCAATGCCAACTGCTTCTGAAATCACAACAGCAAATACTGCAAGCTACGCTGCAATTTCTTTTCCTGAAATCATGTGGTTTAGCCTACAAGTAAAACTTAATTGGGTCAAATTAAAATGTTTGGATTTGATAAATGAGTTGGTATATATTTTATGAACTTTTGTTGCTGTTCTACCTTTTCAGTCAAGGAATACTAAAAACTTTGGACAAGATGAGTTAGTGAAAGTAATGCAACAACTTAGATAATGTAACTTTCATGATGGCTAAAGGATGGCTCAACATCAATTATACATCATCAGTAACAAGAGTAAGCTAAAATTATAGCCTGACAGTGCTTAGGAGGGGACTTGGAGGATGTGTGTAATGTATTTCCCTCCTTCCAAAACTTGTTGGACTAGCAACCTGACTACGAGAAAATAATTGTAATTTAGCTTTTGTTGGCAGTATAGGCAGTGGAATCTAGGGCATAAATACATTGCTTTGTACATATCTCAGCCCAGATCTAACACGGGAGTAAGTGAATATGGGAAAGTTTGCACTGCTGTCTCTTCTTTTCTTAAACAGGAATGGGAACAGCTCAGGTTTGGTCATGCTGGAAAGCAGATATGCCCTTAAAAACATTACCTTTATTTCATCTCAAATATCCTATTGAATGGAGAGATGAGCCCACATTTTATCCAGTCTAATGCAGGAACACTCTGGCAGAGAGCAGGGCTGCTCTTGAGCTGCTTTGGAGGAGGCACATGGGGAAACTCATGGTTCAAGGTTTCAGGCTGGGCACGGGAAGGCAGCTCCCGTTGCACCCAGCCCCCGTCTGGGACAAAAGCAGTAATTGCCGCTCTCTGAACTGTCCCCGTGCCTCACGTCTGACACAAACATTCCCGTTTCCTTCAACCCAGTCACTGGGAAACATCTGACGCAGCTCATGAGCTTTGCTTTGTGGTGTGTCTGGGGCAGAATTTGTTTCTTATGGCAGGTGGAGACTACAAACAAGGAGTACTGTGGGTCTCAGTTTTGAATTTTGGAAGAGTAGGGTAGCCAAGCTATATACTGGATGCATTTGGTTCTGGCTTCTGTGAGCTAAGGAAGCACTCGTAGTGACACGTTTTGCCAAATAAATTAGCATAAGGAGACTCAGGCCAGCTCCAAGTGCATCACTGGCTGTTTTGGTGGCCCTTTTTGCCGCACTGTAAGAAACCAAGGAATCGCTGTAATTTGAAGAGCCAAACGCTTCAGTTCGTGCCAGCATGCACCTGTTAACAGGGCTTTGCTGAGGTCTTTGACCTCCAAACACAGATAAGCTGCTCTTGTGGGTTAGGAGATTTGAAACCACTGGGCTGACATCCAGCACGTTACAACCCAAGCTCTTTACCTTTTCCTTGGTTAATAGGTGCTTGAACTATTTGGCAGGGAGCCAATGAGGTCTGCTAGGCCTGCGATGGGGCAAGGAGTTACGTGAAAAGACCCAGTTTCTAATTAATCCAGGGCCTTTGTAACTCTATAAGTGGCTTGCCCAGAGTCACACCAGTGCAGGGTCACCCTTGTCTTCTGAGTGCGAGATGGGGTAGATGAGGCCTCCAGTTCTTCTAAACACTGAACTTCAGTACAGATCATTAGCATTTTGAAATTATCCATTGAAAATTGCTAGAAAATCATCTGTGTGATTATATCTTGAGGGGCAGAAGCCAGAGCAGAGGTAACTGGCTGATGTTTCTCTCTTGGGCTGGAGTTCAGCATTGCCCCATGCTCTCTGCTGAGGCTGTTTTTTGAATAAAATAGGACTTTGCATGGAGCTGTTCTTGCTGTAGCTTGTGTTTGGAGGAGACAAGAATGAGGGAGGCCTCATAACCAAAATTTAGCCTAATGTTTTTTCTTCTTTCTGCATTTCTGATGGTAGGTACTGGATGTGGGGAAATTGCTTTGCTGCACCAGTCTGGAAGCGTTAGTATAGCTTTGACCAAGGTTGCAGAAGATGGTCCTTGCTGCAGATGTGCCTTGGCTTTACTAAGCCACATGATTGTTTTTTATATGCTCTTGGTTCATGGCGAGTATCTTTCAAAGGTAATCTGTACCCTCTGGCGCTGAACGACGTCATGTGTGAAAATATGATGATCTGGTAACTCTAATATATGACAGAGATTTTGGTGGAGTAGTATCACGGTTTTCAGCAACTGGGACGGGACTTGCTAGCAAAAGGCCTGATTAACACGATACTTGTATGGTCAACTGATCAACAGATTCAAAGCTATGACTAGCAGTGCAGTGCTGGCAGTGCGGATTCCTCTGCTGCTGGTTGCGACTGAAACGGTGATCGTCTGCAATAAATGGCAATTCAGTGCAGAGCCTTGATATACCCGCTTGCTGCTTTAACAATTCACCCTTACGGGGGATTTCAGGGCCCTCAAATTTTACTTGCTCAAAGAGAATTCATTTTAAAAAACCCAAGCTGATAACAAGCCTCACACAGGAAGCTTATTTTGTTCGTTAATGTAGTCTTCGTAAATATAGTATGCTTCTTAATATGGTATAAGTTGAGTTGAGATAAAAGATCTAAGAAACGGAACTCAGGTTGCCTGAGTCCTGTGTGGTGTATGTTTAATGAATTTTCACTTAATCATCCATTAATATGTATGATAAAAATAAACATGGCAACTGAACAGCACAGGACTAAATACAGTTCTGAAAGCAAGCCACATTGGGTAAACTAAAAGAACTGGATTTCTTACTAATCTACACAATGCATTTCATTTAAAAGGAGAATTTATAGTATTTGAAATATCCTACCACATACTGAAACTTTTAGTGTAAACTGCCACTTTCTGACTATCACATATTGAAATACTTGTGGTGCATAGTGAAATTTATGTTACATAGTGTAAAATATATAGTGAAACCGAACTGATGTATAATGAGACACACATGTGCCTGCAATGACTTATCAGTTCCATTATTTTCTAACTAACATTATTTTCATGATCAAGTGTTTCTGGGTCAGAGGAAGACAATGGTGAAGACCAGGACTGGTATTACAATGGAAAGTGTAGACCTGAACTTGCACAAAAACCCCCATTGAGCTCAGGTATCCTTGGTCCTTTTCTGAGATAAATTCTAAATGCGAAGTCTGCTAATGGTTACAACATGTCTCTCTTTCTCTGCCAAAGCTTCATTATGAACATCAACATCACCCCAGCCAGGGAAATACCACCAGCCACAAGAGGAGAGGCTGAGTGCCCAATTCTCAGCAGTTTTTACCAGTATGGGGCTGCCACATGAGAGACCCTGGTGAGGTGTGGGGGGCCTTGCAGGAGCAGCCAAGCACAGGTTGGGTTGTTCAGGCAGCCGGGCATCTCGGACCTGACCTCCTTTGTCTACCAGCGCTCTGGACCTCCCGTGAAGGCTCAGGGTGGATGGGCAGCACCAGTGGTGGCTGTGACCTGCAAAACTTCCTTCTCTACTGCTTAGATTTGTTTTTTTCTGGCTTAAGTCAGGTCCTGACTATGCAGCCAAGCATCCCTGCCAGGCAGGGCAGGCAGGCTGGCCGCTGGGTGTGCCGGCAGAGGAGGGCTGTGGCAGCTGGTCTGGCAGCTGGTGGCCTCCCGGCGACCTGGGGCACTCCTCTGCAGGGCTGTCGTTTCAACGCGCACTTGCTCTCCAAACTCAGCAACAGTTTGGGCTGAGGATGTTGTCTCCTGAGCTGGTTGGCTTGGGAGGTGGTTTCATCCCTGTCCTGGTGGACTGCGGTCTTGCAGGTCCCACACGGTGCGGGGCTGAGGGACTTCTCCAGCCCTGCCCGCTCTTACCCAGAGCTTCCCACTGGACTTGGATCACAAACAAAGCGCTGCCTCCGAGAACTGGCCAAAAAAGAAAACGAGATCCCAGTGCTGTCCAACCAAAAGAGGGGGAAATAAACCACAAATCTCACATCTCCTTGACCAGTCCTACTCCAAACTCCATCAGAGGGTTTCTTTTATGGATTATCTTTTTCCTGGTTTGGCACTAGTGCCAGTATGACCAAAGGCTTTAATGACTGGAAAGTGGTAACAGCAGTGAAGTTCCCTCTTTGTGATCTGCCTCGATAGCACTCAAGTCAAGGTGCATTTGTCTCGTCCCTGCCATTGGACTACTAGCCTTTTGCTAAACCAAAACAGTCTAGGCCATACTGAAATTGAAAGAAGACCTTCCTACTTCGCAGCTGTTGTGCAATCAATGCTCATCAAGGATGGCTGAAGGCACAAGACAAAACACACCCTGCGTTTGAGGGTAAGGTATATTAACCTTTCCACTTGGAATGCCTAATTGCTCAAATATTGCCAACATTGTTCAAACTGCCAGATATGTTAGGGAACAGGCAGAACTGGAGGGACAACTCTATATAAGGGGTATGACAAATTTATTGGGTAAATTGTATGGGAGTGCTTAACCCTTCTCTCTGTTCTGTTTTTTTGTAAGGACAACTGCCAAGTAGAGTTGATCATGACTAATACATGTGAGGAAATAACAGAGAGAAGTTAAACAGCAACAACCAGTTTAATTTCACTTGTTACCAATAAGACCTAACTTAGGTTTCAAAAGGAGATGAAAGGTAAGTTTGGCATTTGCTCTCTATGTTTTAAAAGCTGCAAGAGAGCTTGAAGACAGATGTGCTCTCCATTATTAATGCCACCTCTGTCTTTAGAGCAGGGGGAGCAGACAAACACAATTTAATTCCCGTGTGTACCAGGACAAAAGGCCTCCAAAGCATCAAACTTGTCTTTTGTTTTTGTTCTTCCCCATTCCTGGCTTTTAAAATAGTTCTAGAGAGGTACGTTAGTTACCCCTGAAGGAGGACAGAGCATATATGTGCTCCTACACATCCATGCCAAAACTGACCAAGATGATATAGAAACGATAAAGAATAAATTGTCTTGAGGGAGACAGGAGAAGCAATCAGGAAACATATCTTAAATACCTGAGCATCAACTCTAGCAAGCAACATATTATGCATGAATATTTCACAGGTGGTACAATCACCTGCTGCCTCTTTTTTTGACCTATCTTCTTATCTCCCCTGAATCAGAGGGTGCAACAATGGTGACAGTGAGTAGATGAGGTACTATGTATTTAGACAACATTGTAGAAGATGATCTGTCGACAGGGAAGCAGAAACCTTTCATAATGCTAGGAGGAAAATTCACGCACTAATCCCAGAATAATAGATTTTTAATCCTTGGTTGTTTCCTTGTATGATACAAACTACTGAGTATCATCCACTCCTTCGAACCCCTCTGCAACTTCATTGAGATGGACCATGTCCTTTTGAAACATGCTCGGTCCAGACTGAAACATATACCGTTTTCTTCATCTCTGTGGCTAGACTGTTCTTTTACTAAAACAGAATAGAGCAAAACCACTGCATCTTTTCAAAGGCAGTGTATAGAATTATTATCCCTTTGAGCTAACTTTGGTAAGCTAAGCACATGGCTGAGCTTTCATAAGCTCAGGCTTAAACACAGTTCTCTTAATTTAAAATGCTTCTGCATAAACCAATCTTAATTTAAATGTCCACTATGTGGGTTGTAGATGAAGACTGTCCAAAATCAGGCTGTCAAGCTGGATCTGCCCTCTGCTGAGCTACGTGAGTCCCTGTGAGGAGGCTGAAGGCAAATGGCTCTTGCCTGCATTAGCAGCTTAGTAATTTTCTCAGCGTCCATGGGAAAGCTGGTGGTTATTGCTTGCCAGTAAAGGGGACACTTTGCTAGTGTGGGCCCAGTTATTTTCTTCCCTGGCTGCCTGTATCCAGCCGTGGAGACGTCAGTGTGCTAACAAGAGCACCAGCTCCACACCACTGGGTTTTCAGCTCCAGGGAGAAATATTAGCAAAGTAAAATGCATCAAAATAAGGAAAATCCTAAAAAAGGAAGTAATTTGGCAATATCAACCCAGCAAAATGCTGAAGGTGAGCTTTGGCAGGGTGGCAGCAGGCTTCTGAGGAGCCACAAAGCATTGTGGATGTTATAGTTTGTCAAGTCATGGGTGAAATTTCATGCCTCAGAGGAAAGTCAGAGATGAGAAACTCTGGGCTTTTCAACGTGAGAGAGCTGAATCTATCAAAATAGTTTCACTTTGCATCTACAGACTGTTAAAAGATGTTCTTCCTTTTTCTTTTTTTTCTTCTCTTAGTTTTTCATCTCACCCTTGCCCTTAGCTGTGTGGGTCCCCTCGCTTAGGAGGCACCGGGTTTTCCAAAGAAAAGGCAGTGTTTCACTGCTTCCCTCCACCAGGAAGCCTCCCTCTGGAGAGACTGAAGAAGCCGGTGGCCACCTTCCCCCGTGGCCGGTGTGCTGGCAGGGCTGGCAGCACCAGCAGGGAGCCGGGACCCCCAGGGACGCTCACCAAGAAGGCAAGAGGATGGGGCTGGGCGCAGTGAAGGGGAGGATGAGAAAGGTAACAGGGACAGAGAGAAAGAGCATGGGGGCTCACCACTTGCCCATGCCAGTCTACATAACGGGTGACAGGCTGCTCTTGGCAGCAGTGCCGCGGCCAGCAGAGCTGGTGTCTTGATTCATGGAAAATGCCAATCCTGCTGCGTTGTATTGACATAGCCCAGGCCAGCCACGGAGCGGGACAAACCTTGCCAGTGCTTGTGCTTTCTGAAACCCGGGAGCTTGCCCAGGCAGCCTGTGAGAACAGCACCGAGGCGGCAAGCTCGGGCACTCAAGAGATTGAGAAAAGCCAGAATTAAGGCTATGGATGTGTGTAACGATGTGGTCTTTACAGGATGTGTGTTACCTTTCCCCATGGCCTTTGGCATCGGGAACCAAAGGAGGCTCTAATCTGTAAACCCCACATCTTGGTGGTGGTCTCTGTTGAAAGGGGTGGGGTAGACAGAGGGGCCGCCTCTGCCAGGGAGCTGGGTGCTGTCTGGGAGAAACACATCTTTCACTGGCTGTTACCCAAGGGGTTGTGCATAGCACAGAGCAAGTCACTTAACCTGAATTTTCACAGGCTGTGAAGTATAGTACTCTCTGGCTTTAGGTACTCGGTTGGAAGGTGTTGAGGATTCCCAGTGACCCGTGAAGTTAGGATGAGCTATGCTACAGTCAAATAACACTTCAGTTGGGATAAACTGCTCTGGAGAGTCTGGGCACTCAAAGAGAATATTTGACTTCCGACTCGTGTATTTTGTTTCTTTTCCTATCGTGCATAGGGATACTACCTTCCTTTCCCAACGTGGATGTTGAATGACCCACGTGAAGCCTTCAGCCGTCTTCCCGATGGGCCCACCGAAAGCACTGAGGAGCAACCGGCCCCAGCTGGAGAGCGGGCTGGGAGCACAGGGGCCAGAGCGGCATGGCCAGCGACGGAGATGGGAGGAGGGGGGGCAACCTGCCCCATCCTGCGCAGGACAAGCACCTCCTGCCTCGTGTGCTGAGTGAGGTTGAAGTCCTGTGGGAAAACAAGCGCATGATGGAAAACCAGCAGCAAGGGCTGCTCCCGAAGCTTATGCATGGACAAGCTTAATTAATTCTGGCATTTCAGAGCTTTTTGGTGCTTGACATTGCAACCTTGCTCACGTAGCATTAATGCAGGGAGAGAGGTGTGCGTATGCAAGCAAGTGAAAGTAGCATCAGTGCTTTGATTAGAACAAGGTTTCCATCACATACAGACACATGTCTGACCCGATACCCATTTGTTTCCAAGCGATGTGAAGGCCCACTTGGTTCCAGCACACTTCTGGGGCCCTGGGCTTTTAATAGCATGTAATATTTCTGGCAACAGATGAGAGCTAATATATTGTGTTTAAATCTGGGGTGAGTTGTTGACCAGCTGTGGTCTATGTGCAGAGATATCAAATGCTTTTCTTTGGATAATGTCAGTTCCAGCCTGCAACCCACATGTGGGTCAGAGGCAGGACTGAAAAAGACCGGTAAAAATAACCCATTTAATCTCACGAAGCCATTTCTCTCCTGCAGTGCGTTTGGTACAGTTGTCCTCTAACGATTTAAACATTTCAGAAAGTTCTGGGTGAGCTGGCTCCTTTTTCAGTGTTGCACATCGGTCGACGCTGGTGGGAGGTTTCTGCCCTTCTGCCTGCACCGGAGAGGTAAATTAGTTAGGCAGAGGCACGAATTATTTGCATGCAGCTGAGGTGGCGAATGTGTTATCTTAACAGCAGAAGAGGAAATGGTTCTCTATAGATTATTAGTTACTGAAAAAGCAAAGACATGTCTTTTGTTGCCACCACACCACTGGTCTGACTGTTGAGTAGATACGGATCAATATCCCCCCTTCCTCCTCTCCCCCCTCGCTCTTCACATTTTCACTTAGGCTAAGGTGAAGAGGTTTCACTTTAATTTATGTCATTCTTGTATTGCCAAATGGCATGCCAGAGCAACCGAACCGGGCGTGATCTGACTCTCTGTTGTGTGCTCTCACATGCAATCCCCTCGTGGGAAAATGCTGAGAGAAAATGGAAATTTAAGCTCTGCACCTAGCCACTGTGGTTTTTTTGGGTTTTTAATAGTGCTTCGTTTGTAAGCTCCTTGGGGCAGAGAGAGTTTTTGTTGCGTTCAGGGTAGTCATAGCCCGCAAATGAGGACTTCTAAATATTACGATATTGCAGATAGTACTGTAAGCAACCTGTTCTCTCTACGAACAACAAAAATACGTGCTGTTACATATCGGAGGATCTCAAAACAAGGTACAAATATTAGTCTTACACCACAACTTGCACAAGTCTTGTACCTATTCTACAAATGAGTCGGGCGTTGTATGGGAAGGTCAACTGACTTGTTCCAGACCTCGCTACCAGTTAGTGAAGGTACCAAAACCAGAACCAAGCCGTCTTGGCTCCTGGGTTCCTGTCCTTGCTGCAAAACTTAGCTCTGGCCTTGAAATACTGAAATTTCTAGATAAAAAAAAAAAAAGTCTCTTTAAATCTCCATCGTTAAGATAAGCTTAAACTTGGATACATTCCCCTGCATAGATGCACATCACTGCCTTAGTGTTTAGATTGATCTAAACAATTACATTGAAAATTAATTAAAAAAAAAAAAAAAAAAAGCATTAGGAATGGCATCAACAGGCATTCCCGGACTTAA
The DNA here is from genome assembly GCA_013389945.1 of Fregata magnificens. Lineage (NCBI taxonomy): Eukaryota > Metazoa > Chordata > Aves > Suliformes > Fregatidae > Fregata > Fregata magnificens. The sequence continues at coordinate 406,270 of WAAD01025434.1, read as the reverse complement.
ACATCCCAAATCTGGGGGAAGTGAGAACCTGTAGCTGAGCTCTGTGGCTGGGTCCACCCCTGAATGTATTTTTGGAGTCAGACTCACATGGGGTTGAGGTGTTCCCTTGTGGCTAACGGGTGCAGAAGGAGTCAGTGGGCAGGAGGCCAGCAGCAAAGGACTGAGATTTAGGAAGTTCGTGTCTAACAAGGCTCTTACAGTGTTTTGCAGGGCTGCGTGCTGCTGCTTCAGGAGAACGTGTTTGATGGTCAGGGAAGGCCCTTGTTTTCTGGCCTAAATTTGGACACATAGCTGAGATTTTGAAGGAAGCCAGAGAGCACTGTGCCTTCAGTATGGTCTGCACCTTCAGCTCTTCAGCCTGCCTCTCTGTCGGGTGCTTGCTAGCAGAATAAGGACGATAATCCCCCCCCAGACAGCAGAAGGGCCCATGCCACGTTGTTCCTGCCCTGGGGGAGCCTAGACTGCTTATGTGCGGCAGGGCAGAGGGAGCTGTACCTGCAGCCACTGCTCCACCTCGTCTCCTGGGCTCCTTTTTGAGCTCAAGCAAGACAAGTGACTGCACCAAACAACACAGTCATTCCTCAGTGTTATATCTGGGGGGGGGATTAAAAACCTCAAGCAGATCTGAGGGAGGAAATCTGCATGTCGCTCTTAGCTGCTATGTAGGTCATAACTTCATTTGAGAAACACTCAGGTATTTTACGAACAAGGCTCCCAGTGAATTGCAGTGTGTGGCACCCGAGGAGGATGAGAGGAACCCGGGCATCCCAGGAGAACTGCACTGAACTCCTCCCAAATGGCTCCAGGTTCAGGGGGACATCTTTCTGCAGATTTCATCAGCAACTGCTGAGGCCACAGTGGGGTCGGTCTCTGCAAGGAACAGGCTTTTCTTGAGGGCAATGGACCACCAGGGCTGCTTCCGTGGGGCTGGTGGCCACACAGGACCCCCAAGCAGGAGGCGCAGGGATGGAGGATGTGGGGCACTGCTCAGTCACAGCCCATCTGGGGACAGTGGGACGGGCAGCATGGAGATTGGTGTGTAGTCTAAAAGACGGGCGTTTTTAGTGAACAGATGTAAAGATAGCATTGCTCATTTGGAAATCAGCTGCATGGCTGAGCGCAGGGATTACTGTTGAGACCACGAGTCTTCGGAGCCAAACTAGAGCTGCTTCCCAAGGGCCATGGAAGTACCTTCCCTGCCCTTCCCTTGCTGCCGTCTCTAATCATGGGCACAATTTTGGTTGGTGGCTTGAAGCCAGGCTTGCTCAGGGCCAGCCCAGGGAGGAATGGGGATGGGCAAGCGCCTCCTGCAGCTGCCCAGTTTGCAGTGGCCAGGCTGGGCCCCCGGTGCCAGGGCATCAGTGCAAGGGGCTGGAGGAGGTGATGCAGGGTTTTACGGCAGTGGGGATGTAGGAAAGGAGCCCCAGCCCCGGGGTCCTGATTCTGCTCCCCAGGGTCCTGGCTGGGGCCTCTTGGGGCGGTGCCAAGGTTGTGGCTCTCGAGGCAGCTTACTGCCCCGCTGATTGGGGCATGAGGGTTTTGGCAGATAGGGATGCTCTGGTGAGAAAAAGCCCTCTGGTCGTCACCTCACTCGCTTTTCTGTGCTTAAAGCGTATTTTCTCAGTTTGCAGTGTCAGGGGGCCGGGCGCACCGTGAAGCTATTTGGATTCTGCATTGATAAGGCGAGTGCAAACTGTCCCTGCAGCTCTCGAGAGCAGAATCAAACTGAAACTTACCACTCAGAGTAGAAAGCACATAACACCCACAGCTACAGACATGCACAAATTGCTGCAATATAGGTTAGAGAAGGAGCCCTGTTCTGCACCCTCTGGTCTCATTAAAAACACACACACGCGCGCACACACACACACACACACACAAAATCTTCTCTGAATGACTATAAGCACCAGCGCGTGTTCCCTCCTAAACACCCAACTAACTTGTAACGGCTTATTAAAAAGGCAAATTTTCACTTTTCATGTATCCTTGCTGCCTTTCGCACCTGGTTGCAGTTTCTACAACATTTTTAACTTTTGTTTTTTTCATGACCGGTTGCGAGTAAAGTGAGACCTCTCGGGAACGCCACCCTGCCTGGTTAACTGGGTCCCCGCCTGGGGACACGGCCCCAGGGCGGCCAGAAGAAACCAAACCCTCCCTGCTTACTAAAGAATTTCTGCACAGGGCTTTGAGGCTGACAAGAAGAGCAGATCTTGTCTGTAAAGATGCACAGGACCTGTCCTTTAAAAAAAAAGGGCCATCTGAATGTACAGGGTAGACTAAGGATGGGGGAAAGCAAATATTGCCTGCAGTTAGCAGAGGGACAGTCCTCACACAGAAAGTTTTGCCATAGGAAAGCTGCAGGGAAGCTGGGAACCAAGACTATAATAACCAAGAAATCCCATACGGACTGCTGCCTGCCACGCTCCTCTTCCTGCCCAAAAGCTACTCTCTGCTTTGTTCATTTAAGTTAGGATTTACCGTGTAAATCCTGGTAAAGGCAGGAATGTTGGGCTATCCCTAACCCTAAGCCTTGGTACCACATTGCGACCGCTGAGTCCTCAGCATGGGTGAACTGGGAAAGAGGTCTTCAGCCTTTGATTTTGCTGTGCGTGGTTTCAGTATTGCAGGAATTGCTTCTCTTCCCAGTGCAGTGCAGCCACTTTGGGGCAGGAATGCTGTAAGGAATCTCACTCAGTCCCTGGATAAGGAAATGATCAAGGACTTGCCTATTCACAATTAATGGGAAAAAAGAGCTGAAGGCCCTTATTAATCATTGCACAATAAGGAAGTCATACTGGTTTGGCTCCCTTCAATAGGGCTATTTGGTCACACCTACCTAAGTGGTTTGGCATGCCAACGATCTCCCCGTGTGCAGCCGGGGAGGAGGAGGAGGGAAGGGCTACTGCACCCGCGTGCCACCAAGGTGCCTGGCCACCAGCTCGCAGGGCAGGGAGAGCTCGGAGTGCCCATCTCCCTATCCCGGGGGGGGCAGGCGTCTCTGTTTAGGGATCTCTGCCCAATGCACACACTAGTGCCACCCATCCCCATGCTCTGGGCACAGGTTTCTGCCCCAAGCCCTGGCACCAAAAGGAGCAGAAGTTCACGCATGCCCTGTGCTGGAGTTTCCTCCCTGCCAGCTGCGAGTGTCCCTGCCGGGGAGGGTCTCCTCCCAGAGGTGCGTGCCACCCACCCAGTGACTGCAGCTCCTCGCCCTGCTGCTGGGCTTCTGCTGGGGCCCCTGGCTTACCTCTTGTGGCAGCCAGTCTGTTTAACCCCCAGCTCCAGAAAGCAGTTTGTGGCCAGATGTGACAGCTGGTGGGTACCCCTAAAGCGCTGGGCGACAGACGTTCAGGTGCTGGACTTTGGCTGGCGCACGGGGCTGCATCGCCGTGCCCTAGAAGAGGATGCCGGGGAGAATTTTGTAGCGAGTGGCAGGACAACATCAACACGGAATGAGAGACAATGCTTCAAGAGCCCTGGCTGTGTTTCAGGTGCCTTTGCTAGGTGAGCTTGTGCAGGCTGAAGTTTGCAGAGCTGAACGGCCCAAGCCAGCTGAGCCAGTGCTGCCTGGAGGCGGAAAGCAGCACCTTATTTTCCCTGTGCTGGGCTTAGCCATTTGACTTGTGCCAAGCTGCAAGTTGTCATGGTAGAGGTAAGAAGGCTTGGCTTTGAAGCAGAAGAAGAGCAGAGGTGATGTCTGCTTGCACGCATCTCTAAGCAATCGACCTCTGATCCCTCTAGCATGGGACAATAATACAACTTTGCATCCAAAGTAGGCACCAAGGCAGCAGGGGCTCAGCGAGAATTAGCAGGTTCCCTCCCTGTCCCTTTCCACCATTGTCCCCAGCCTCTTTCAAAAATCAGCAAAAGCAGAGTCCTGCAGCGTGTTGGACACTCTTGAGCTTTCAGCCATTGCCTGCAGTTGGTGCAAATGTGGCCTCGATGGGTGTGCAAATGTCCTGTTTGTCAGCTCTTCCAGGTGCTGCTGGTTGTAGGATGGCTCTTTTTCAGCATCTGATGAAAAATTAAACACCCGTGTTTTTGGGAAGTGTCGCATCTTTGACAAAAAGTTATGTTTTCCCACTGTTCAGGCAGGACTGGTTAGTCCTGAAGTCGCCAAAATTTCCGTCTGTGGCCCCCACGTCCCAGCCCAGGCAGCTGCCTTTTCCCTGCCAGTCTAACCCTGACCCCGCGTGGAGGAGCGAGACCTCCGTCTCAGTGCCGGGGTGGCTACCTCGATGCTGTCGGTGAGTTTTTCTTAGGCCGCCATGACAGCTTGTGTTTTTCAGATACCTGCCCTGTGACGGGCACATTCCTCAGCCTCACCGCATCCACTCAGCCCCAGCTCACGCAGTAATTAGCCAAGTGTTTCCTGGCTGCCTTTAATTAAAGCCACAACTATTTCCCTCACTCTAACGTAATGCCTCTGAATGACAGCAAAGGTTTTGGGCCCCGTCCCGCACGGAGCGCAGTCCCAGCACGTGTTGGGACGCCGCTGTGCACTGGCAGCCGCTGATTTGAACCCGAAGGGCTCATACCCCTGCAGTGAGTCACGTTTTTCATTTTTGACTTCAAGGTCATAATTGCCTGTGCTGGGAATTAGCGGTGTCTCCCTGGCACCCAGCTGAGACACGGGGCATTATAAACCAGCCAGAAGGGCAGGATCCTCCTTAAATCTGTGTTTGAGTCCGTCTCAGCTTAATTATTTGCCCCATCCCGTGGCAAAGTGGCTCAGCTGGCAAAGTCATGGGAGGAAAGTGCAGATCACCTTCCTGGCCACATCACGGTTGGTCTCCCAACATCTTCATGCCAAGGGCAGCAAGGCGGGCATCCAGCCTGCCGGCGGGCAGCTCATGGCTCTTCGCTGGGGGCACACGGCCTCGCAGGGCTGCGTCTTACAGCAGCACCCAAAAGGACGAGCTTTTCCCCCCTGCACCTTGCTAACGCTGTTGCGGTTAGCCGACCTGGTGGTGGTGGTGTTGCCATGGCTAAAACCCGCTGCATTTCTGGTCGCAATACGCGCCTTCAGCGGCTTGCAGCCAGCTTGGGGGCTGCCAGAAACCAATGCAGCAGCTGCTGGGCTCGGCCTCGCGAGGCTGTGATCTATAACGTGCATTGTCTTTTTATGTAATGTGTTTTATTAAACATCTTCTAAAGCTTACAAGTGTCCCCAGGACATAACTCTCCAGCGCAACGTAACGCTTTGCCAAGTAATGAAGTATGATTTATGGCGGTAACGGTTATCCTATGGTTTTTTTTTTTAAATTATTACAGCAATAGCTCTGTCGAATATAGGAATATAACATGCTGCATTTGGCACGTTTATGACAACAGTGCTCTGGTTTTCTTAACTCCACAGTTCGGTGTTGGCAGTATTTCAAATTCTTGAGACAGATGTTTAAATGAATTTTTTAAGAGGACAGTGAAATACTTCTAAAACATCATACGGCGCTGAGTGTCTCAATATGAGCAGGAACATTATTTCTTTAACGTTCAGGTAGGGCAGGGCAGCACATGGCCTTTCTGGTTTAGATCTCACGGTAGATGATGGAAGTAGCAAATGTTGAATTAGCTTTTCTGGGGCATCCTGGCCTGTTGTTACTTTTTGGCTGAGGTGGTGGTGGGGGAACGGACACTTGCCCTTCGCCTGGATTTAGTGCGCATTCGCATCTCATTTGTGAGCAGTGAAAACAGATCCACGTTTGTTTTGAATGCAGTTCCCACCATGCTGATACAGGACTAAGTGGTCTCACGCTGACATTTTGAGTGTGTCATTGTGGTCCCGGTGGTTAGGGTTTCAGGCCAGAAATGACAATCATTTGGAAAAATGTAAATGAGAACCCTGGTCACATAGCTGCAAGGCAGATAGCATTCAAGTATTTCCACTGAAACACTGAAAATTCTTGGGTTTTTTAAAACAAAAAAAAAATCCTTTTTTTTTTTTTTTTTTTTTTTGTTAAGGTATTGGCTAAAACTGAAGAGAGCGGCATAATTAACAAAGCCGGGGTATTGGGCTCTGGCATTGTTGTTTGCAACTTTCAGTCACAGAAAATCAGAGCCCACAAAGGCAGAAGTCGGCATTGTTGGAGACATCATCACCCTCAGCGTAGCGCCTGTTTGCGGCTGGGAGGGGAAGGCGCCCCGCAGTCAGTGCAGAGAGATTGAAGACAAGGGAAGCATCAGTAAAGCAATGAACACTTATATTTAATTTACATTTGACAATTTGCACATAAATAATGATGTAAACCAATACGTAAACATATGATAGTTTGTTGTTCTAGCAAAGTAAAAAGCCTGTTAACTTTGGTCAGAGTCTTTCTTAAGAGAGACAAAAAAAACCCCCAAAACACTGTTGATTGTTGCTACATTCACATGTAAAACTTCTAAGGGAAGGGGGAAACAGTAAAGAGAAGTAACAATTCTTAAAGCTGATGCATATAAATTCTTGTAAAATTTGTATCAAATACAAGAAAGCACTACAGGCAAATAATAGGAAAAGTGTGTGTCCAGTGACAGAGTAGTGATACTTTGGTTTATCCTACAAGTAAGTACTATATTTATGAACTATTGCTACATTTAAAAGATGTCAGCCTCACAATTTGCAGGAGTGGAAATGTAATGAACTGTAGTCCTTCAAAAGCTGTGTGGAGAGACTTGTATGTCAGGATCGTTTGTTTTTTAACAGAAGGCGTTAAAATGAAGTTTGCTGAAAAAAAGATCAGGGAATCCTGGATTGCTTAAGTAAGTAAGTGGGCTATTTTAAAATTTGTAAGAATATAACCAGACAAAAAAAGATGTACATGGAGGGGAGGTGTGTAAATAATGCTACTTACATTTATGCGAGTTGACCATGCAACTCGCTAACGGCAGGGTAAAACAAGAGGAGAGGCTCATCCCAACTAACTTCCATCCTGCCCTTCACTGTGTTTTGTGAACACACCGCCCACGGGTCATATTTGGCTTCTTTTCAAGTTCTTTCAGTTACACGTTCTGGCTGTTTGTTCACTGACCACCACCTCCTTCCCCCCAGTACGCGCTGCTGGGAGAGCAGGGGACCGATGCCCCCCCGTCCTGCAAACCGGGTCATTCCCACCGAATTCGCTGGGATGCCACGTGTGGGTGACGTTTTTCACATAAGGTATTTGCAAGTTCAGGCTTCACCTGGACAGCTGTGCATGCGTACTTGCAAGTGATAAATGCCTTAGTACAACCTTTTGGTTTTGAGGTCATTGGTAATATGCAGAACTGGATAACATTTGATTTTCACACTTAGATGAAAAATAGGTTTTATTACATGGTTTGGCTCACAACTTAAGTGGTATAAATATATATACATATACATATATAGTATAGTGGTATAAATATATCTATAAATATACATGTATTCTTTGCTACACCTCAAACGTCACCATATCATCTTTGGGCTTAGCAAAACAAAAAGATAAAAGGACGTGCATTCTATCTTTCCCTGTGCACATTTTGGTTTCTTCTCTAAAGTAGCAAAGCATTTAGATAAAACAGCATTGTCTGCACCACTGGACACAAGCACTGAGGTAATTGTTGTTCAACAACTTTGCAATGCCCTTTTCTTCTTTAATTAAATTAACCACAAAATGTACAAACACAAATACTGAGAAAAATCTGAGTTGTACAGGAAGGAAGAAAAAAAAAATGTATGTGCCAGGAAAGGACTTTATTCCCCGCTTCTACCCAGGCAAAGTGGGAGAAGAAAATACAAGTAAAACCGAACCCCTTCTTTCTCAGGGAATCTGACCATCTTTTTTTTATCCCTGGAAGGCTCTGGCCAAAAGGAAAAAGAAAAAAAAAAAAGAAAAAAAAAAAGACAAGTCTGCCAAAAACCTCCTTTTAGGCAGAATATTAAGAATATTTGTGTGTTCGCTTTTAAACTGCTTTTGCAAGCAAAAGAATGTGAGATTTTATTCCGGAAGAGCCACTTCAAGCTGATGCATTCCTTTGGTCAAAAAGTTACATGACAATGTGTGGGGCTATAGCTATTTTCTAAAAACCTGTGGTATTGTCCATGGCAGGTAGGTGTTTGCTGTGCCACATCTGTTCCGGATAGAGCTGCAGGTAGAAGAATCTCTCTCCTATCCTCAGAGAGGCAGGGGTAGCAGTTTCTTTCCCTGCTTGCTGCTAACTCTGGGGTTTGTTGTTTTTTTTTTTTTTTCCTTTTCAATGCCCAGTGGGGTGATCTGCACATAAAAGGACACAACATTTTTTTCAAACCAACGGATCTAGGATTCTGTATGTCAAATGTCCAACTCTGGCAATACGAAAAACCACATTTGTTTAAAAGACACTGGTACATAGAACACATTTACTGAAACCCCAATCTTAGGTTCTTAAAACAGATGTGCAGAAAAAATATCTACAGAGAATGGCCATAAAACAAAAAATAAAAACATTTAAAGTAAAAATTACAATGAATTTTCCAGTCATTGTAAACATTTTCCTAATTATTGCTTTTAGAATGATTAATTGCATAATAAATTATGAAGTACTATCATTGAAAAAATAATTATGGATAGATGATTGTCTTTTTTAGTAACTGGTGAGGCAATGCACAGTCCTTTGCCTCTTTTTATGCCCTGAGAAAACAGTAACTTTGGAGTTCCTTCTTTCAGCTGGAGAGCGTAGGGAAACTACTGTAAGCCAAGATTGCTTTGCAGCATTGAAACTATGTACAAGCAACTGCTACAGGCACCCTGACTTGCCAAGTCATAAATAAAAAAAAAAATCACTTTGCCAAAAAGTCTTAAGGGTCCATTGGTTCAACTGTTTCTTGCTTGACCTTTACAGGTAACAGAGGTAGTGGGTGACTGTGAGGCAACTTCATAATTGACATATCTGACGACTCATAAAGGTTGCATCCTGAGGAGATAAGTCCGTTTCCCAGGTTCCTCTGTAGAGATACTTTCAGATTAGCTCCTTCCATTTCCCTCCTGAGCATGGTCAGTATATCCTTCTCCACGATCGATGTTAAGTCGATATTGTCCTCCACTTCTTCCAACTTGTCGGCATTGTCACTGATGTCAAACTTCTCAATCTCCTCGTTGATTCGATTCAGGTCCTCCATGGAGAGGCCAGAGGCAGGGGCGACGGGGCAGTTGCCCTTCAGGTGGACCTGGAGGCTGCAGAGGTGAATGTAGCTCTTGTGGCAGTGGATGCATTTATGGGGACGTTCCCGGGTGTGGAGACGCTTGTGCAGCTTCAGGTGCACAAACTGGGTGAATTTGGCTGGGCAGAGCTTGCACTGGTAAGGCTTCTCTCCAGAGTGGAGCCGCAGGTGGGTTTTGAGATTGCTGGTGCTGCTGAACCGCTTGTGACAAACCTAATGTGGGGGGTGGCAGAGAAACAGTGAATGAGTGGGAGGGGATTTTATGGTTTAAATCACAGACACCTAGGAGGAGACGGCAGGATGAAGCAGCAGCTTTTTATATCTTCACACTTCTCACAAGGGGAAAAAAATCCCCGCCTTTTTTATTTAAATATTGCTGAAGAGTATTTTGAGTATGGCCGATGGCAAAACTCGTATCAGGCAGATGTTGCTCTAGTAGACTAAAGGCGACCCTGCTGTCTCACAGATGCTGCTGCACCAGGGCTGGAAACGGCTGTGATATGGACTCCAGCCCTGAGCAGCCAAGTGTTTGTCGCACAGCCCTCCCTGCACGCCGAATGGGGTGTGCACGGGCCCTGCCATCCCTTCGGCCTCCAAGGGAAGTTGTCTCTGTGGTGTGCTACATACCTGACACTCGTGGGGTTTTTCTCCCGTGTGTACCAGATAGTGCTTCTGGAGGTGAGCCAGCTGCGTGAAGCCTTTATTGCATGTCTGGCATTTAAATGGTCTCTCTCCGCTGTGTACTCGGAGGTGCACCTAGGGAGAAACAAAGCAATTAACAATTTGCAGTTTCCAGTGCTGTAACAAAAGTACTTTCAGATGTTTCCCAAAGTTAGCGGAAGACTCCCATTGCCAAAATACAATGTTATCTAGTTAATTAGGTGGCGTCAGTATTAAAACCCTGTCTTTACAGCCATGCTTTCTTGCTGGGGGATGCTGTATTAAGCCCAGACTGATAAATAGCCTAACAAGCAAGGGAGGCCTGTCCCTACTTTTCCTGGACAACCTACAGGGAGAAACCAGAGCCTTCCAAGAAGGTTTGTGTCTGATCCTCCGCTGCCTACCTTCAGATTGGAGAGCTGGCCAAAGGTCTTGGAGCAAACGTTGCATTCGTACTTGATCTTCCCATTCTGCTTCTTCAGTGGGTATGGGAGGGTTTTGTAACCGGTCACATTCCTCTTACTTTTAATAAGATTCATGGCTTCTTCACCGCCGGTGGCAGCCAACACCACTGAGGTAGGTTTAGGTTGCATTATGTGTTCTGAACTGGCTGCTGTACCAGCTGTGGGTGACCCGCTGGTGGGGCTGCATGGCTTGTCCTTCATGCTGGCAGCAGCGCCCGTGACAGAGAAGGCACTGTTAGGTGCTGGTATGAGGAAGTCTCTTGGATGATCAGGCTGCAGCAATCGACGGCCTCCTTCACTGGGCAATGAACTGGGGAGCGTGGTGGGGTTCAACATGTGGTGGGAAAGGCTACCTCCACTGAGCAGGTTGCCATAAAGAGGATACATCCTTGGGAAGAGATTGAAATTGTTGATGCCATTGATATTGTTCAAAGCGCTCAGGTTATTACAGCTCATATTGAACGGAGGTAACAGGAATTTGGGGTAGTGGGGGTTATAGGATGGTAGAAAGGCAGGTGGGAGGTGGCCAGGGGGTGCGTATCCAGGATAAGACCCCAATCCTTCTGAGCCATACGATCCATTCAAGTAAGAGTACGGCTCTCTGTGCTCTTGGGAAGTAGGTGCCAGAGGTGAAACCGTGACCCCTGGACTGCTGTGAGGGCTTGAACTTTTTAAACTTTGGTCTGGGCTGCTCCTCCCAGAAGGACTTGGTGTAGTAGATGTCTGGATGGGCGAGTGAGTAATGTAGCTGGGTCTGTCCATCCCGTATGCTAAAGAAGCTTTCAGATAGTCTTCTGGAATGTGAGGTCGGATCGGGTACACAACTCGAGGGAAGAAACACCTCTCCGGGCTATAGTTCTTACGCAAATCATCCAAGTCTTTTTCTGGAGTAACTGGTGAAATGTTGGTCTGGAAGAAGTCTTTTCCTTTTGGAGGATTGGATTCCATTTTCAGGATTTCTTTCACGCTGTGCTCCTTCTTTGGGATGCTTTTCTGATAAAGCTCATCTTTATCAGCACTGTGCTGCTTTGGATTAATGTGGGTTTGTGCTGAAATACAAAGACAAGGTAATGATTATTTAGATATGCCACCATCATTATCTCTTTTCAAAACACAATCTAACTCCTAGAAGTTTAGTGGGAAGGAAGGGCCACTCTCGGAGATCAGCAATCATTTAACTCGCCAAACCCCTAATTTCTGTGTGAAGAAATGCCTACTGGTATTAAGTGTTAATAAAAAGCATTGTCAATTTAAGAGACATCAGCCAGTATATACAGATCTGGATGATGATTCATTTGCAGAGGGCTAGTCTCCACTTTGCAAACTGATTTCACCTTTCTTTCCCCTTAAACTTGACTAGCTTCACTGTTGAATGTCTATTTAAGCAGTATTTCTAATAAATGCGGTAACAAGCATTTGTTCCCAATACAGGTTTAACACAAGGACTTTGCAGAACGCAAGCTCCCAGAAATGTTCCTCAGTAAAATAACAAGGCATGACAAGGCTTTTGCCAAACCGCAGCAGTCACTTCACCAGCCAGTTCAATTACTTACAGTACCAAAAAAACCATGGCTGGCTAGGATAAAAGCCTTCTTCAAAGAGAAGGTATTCTCCATCAGTAAACAGATCATTACTCATTAAATATACTGCTTAGGAACATCTACAACAAAGCAGACTATTTACTGCAGATTTCTGTGGCATTCAGTCTATGCAAAACTCCTCTGCGTACAGCTGTACTTTATAAAAAAAATGCTGAAGCAAAGCAAAAGAAAGCAAGACTGGTTGGCTCCAGCTTAAGTTGAAATGTATTTAAAAAAAAAAAAAAAGAGGGGGCAAAAGTAATATGCATTTAGAAGGAAACAGAAGCTAGCATCCATTCGGCTCAGTTTGGCGTGTACACTGTTTATTTGTATTCAAAGACTCTACTTTGTTATCTGGACATAATATAATACAAACAGTACACTGAAAGATGTCTTCAATAGAAAAAGAAGTCTGCTTTTATCTAATCTCCCGAAGTTAATAGTTACATAATCTTGAAATGATGACTTGTAAGATATTTTCTTATAGGGGAAAAACTACAAGAAGGTTTCATATTCATGGTTAGTTATGTGCAAGGTTTTCCATCAGGAGGTACCAATCAACACCGATAGGTATGTGACTCGAAAGTATCACAGCCCTTTAGCCAAACTTTTGTGACTGACTGTTCTTACTTCACTAACTGGGGTGAGAAACAGTTATTTCCGATTTTTGGAGGACCAGCTGAACCCAGTGAGGAAGATGGGAACAGGCAATGACCACACTGCTTTCAATGCGGATTCTTTGCTTCACTATTCGCTACTCTGATGGAATCTATCATTTGGCAACATTACCCTATAAGGCAATGAAACAGCCATTTATTAAATGTATCCAAGAAAACAGCTGTTTTCAAAGCATGCTCCTACTCACAGCAACCCACTTTTACAGTAGCGTCCTTTTTCTAATGGCATTAGACTAGTAGCAAGCAAATTTAGTTTGAGATACATAGGCAGTTCGTGTATTTTCAAGCTGCAATGAAATGCGGTTGAACACAGTTATGTTCAATTAAAATATTTATGATAAAACATGGGGCGTGTTGTACAGCAAGCACGTACACACATAAGCGTGCAGACAGCTTCCCAATTACTTCTCTCGATGTTACAAGTTTAATGCAGAGCTGTTTCAAAAATAAATTAATAGCGTGTTGTGTTGTCTGGCATTAAAAATCATCTACTTTCTTTTGTCATTTTGTCCGTACTCATGGACTGGTAACTCATTTTCTAAATGTCCACCCAGATATTTGGGTGTAACACAGAGGTCCTACTAGGTTCAAGAAGCTCCACAATGGCACTGTGGATAATATTATCTACATCTTCTTATCAGCTGCCTGTCACCACACCAGCGCCTCAGAGCAAACATTCCCAGTGACGCTATCAGCTTTGGGAAGTATCAAGACCGGGAAGTATTGAAAGCTGGGCAGGGGCAGGGGGGGAGCAGGACTTGTGAAGCCTCGCAGCAGAAAAAATAAATAAATACCACCTTATCAGGCCCGTATCAGTTTCTCAGTGGGGTCTGTTGAGCAGGAAGTTCAAATTGACACTTTTCTCTTTTAAAGGAAAAAAAAATACGGGGGGAGGGAAAGAGGAAGGAGAAATGCTGGCGCTGCTGGAAAAGTAATAGAGAAACCAGGGCCACTTCAGCTGGAGGAATGGCTCCTACTGTCACAAGGTTAAACATCAGGGTGAGAACATACATGCCTTATGCACCGCAGCAAGCCCGCGAGTGACAGAAAGGAAGCTCAGACCGAGAACATAACTCTCTTTGTGCAACAGGCCCTTGTCCCCGCTTGACAGACTAAAGATAATTGCTCTTTCCTTCCCTTCAAGGTTCCTGGTAAAGCCTCCCCTCCTACTAATTTCTATGTGTAGACAGAAATCGCAATATTTAAAGATTATTTTTCAAGCCTAACTGTGACAGCTCTCGTCAGTTTGCAAGATATCTTTGGTCCATAAAACCCCTCTTGGCTTTTTCCCCTACTACCTGAGCACAAGGGATGCTTGGGAACACCAGAGAGATCAAAACATAAACAAGTGTGTCAGCACCGTGTAAAACAAGAGAAGGGGCCAAGGAGAGGTTCTTATGTTTTATACTGAACATGGATTTAAACCAGGGCTGAAACTGATTGAGAGGTTTACAACCTTCTTGTTGCTCTTAAAGGAGCCATACTTCAAAGTTAAAGAGATATATTTCTTACAAATTTTTTTTTAACTTGTGATTTTAGATTTAAGTTCTTACCAATCACAATGTCTCCCTCTCGCTTCTGAAATGCATTTCTCCTTCCCACCCCCATATACATGTATATACACTAAATATAGGCACATACTCTTCCAAGATCTGTCTAGTTTCTGTGGTCAGACAGACACACAGAAAAGAGGTTCATGACAAAACAAGAACAGTGCAGCTGCATTTGTAAGTTACTGATCGGGGCGGGGGGGGGAAGAAAAAAAACCCAGACGTGTCTCTTTAGAAGCCTGATCCACGTCTCACCGAGGCCAACAGATTATTTGCTCAGATCTGAGATTAGTGAGTGCATGCAAGAGGAAAAGGGACAAAACTCCTGTTACTTTTAAGTATTAATAAAACTTGAGCGGAGCGGCTGCCTGAAGTCACTCCAATGTGGGTGTTCCAGCTAGACTGCTGCATAGCCGTAGGCTTTGCTCTCATTTCTTGGGCTCCGATCTGTAGCCTGAGAAAAACTTCATAAAAACAATGATCTGTTTTTTCTAAAAACTTGGAAAACAGTTGTAGGCAGACAGTAACTTCAATAGTAATTTCAGGAGTGAGATGGCACTGAATGCTTCGAGTGGTGGAGCTTAATTATGCCGATTCACATTTTCGATCTAAATTAAGCACCTCTTTTGCTAGCAGAAAGAGAACCTCGAAGTTGTGAAGCGGGCAAAACAAAGAGTGTTTCCACTCAAAATGAGAATGGAGACTAACATTTAGAAGTATATAATTTGATCATCTGTTTTCTAAATGTGTCCAAGGCAGGGTGACATGCCTTTGAAAACATCTTGCTCAGGGAAGGTCTGTAAGAGAGCCTTCAAATAATCCCCAATATTAAATCAACTTTAGCCTCCAAATTCTGGTTTTGTGAAGACAACCTTTCATATCATTTCAAAATCATTTTCCTGAGCCCTTTTGAAGATTCCAGGAGGCATTTTTTTAAGCAAGTGCAGATGTTTCCTCTCAACCCAAACAGAAAAGCTTCAAAACCAGAAAGTGAAACTGCCCATAAACAAAAGGGAAAGCAAGCAGCAGGGCTTAGCTAACGGCCAGCGTGTCAGGGCCAGCAGGAAGAAGAAAAGAATAAATCACATTTAAGAAACAGCACTAAAAGTTAATCTTCATAGAATCCGAAAGATTTTAAATAATACCTCATTAAACCTGTTAATCAGACAAAAAGATTGCCAAATATTTTGTAAATATGCAAATTGTCTTCCCCCCAACTCAAACTTTTTTCTGAAGCTTGACCAAAAGATGTCACCTGCCTGTACTTGACCGAGGAGACAAACACGGACATGAGCAGCAGGAAGTTGCATCATATGATTGCAATACATGAATATTATTATCAAATAGTCACGTCCTGAGTCAGTGCAATTGTTTGGGATTTTTTAATTTTCTTTTTTTTTTTTTTTTTTTTTTAACCTGTTACCCTCTCCACCCTCCATCCCAAAATAATCCTTCTACGATGAGGTAGGAATGAAATGCTAAACTATGTGGGACCCCCAAAGCAAATTTCCTCGGTCTGTGTGCTAGTCCAAAAATAAAATATCAGAGACTAAAGGACAATCTGAAGGCCCAGCTGAATGAGGTTAAGCACATTTAACAAATTAGCGAAAATTGATTTTTTGGCCAGCAGAATACAGAAATCCTGTGCCATCGCACTTAAAACCATTTACTGGACAATGGCACCATCTGAAGGTGACGTATCTCAAATCTTGATAGAAAACAACATCAGTGGCCTCAAAACAGGCAAGAAGGAGAAGGGGATCGTTCAAAACGAGAGTGGGTTTCCACTGCTGGGATAACACAGAGTCCTGCCTCTACCACTATTGTGCAATTCCTTGCAGGCACTTCAACATCCACTCGAAGTTATGTAGCTCCACTCGGAGCTAATCACAGCCGTGAAGGTAGGTGTGTGCTTCAGCGTCTGAAGGACTGGGTCAAAGGCCCCAATTCAAGAAAACACAGAGGACAGGGTTAAACCCATAACTAAGTACATGCCTAATTGCCGTCTTGAATCTGGATGCTTTCCTTCTACGGCACAAATGAACTAATGCTGGAGAAGTTACCTTTAATTTTGAAAGTTTGCTGTTACAGAGGCAAGTAGATGTTATATGTGCATGTGTAAATATATTTATGCTCTAAAGTGGTGGTTCTCTCATTTTTGAGGCCACTAATTACAGGAAATAAACCCAGAGAAATTCTCTGATACATTTTTCCCCAGAGGCCCATCCTGCTCGGGTGCTTAAAAAGGAACTGAAGTGCTGAACTTCAAGACCGTGATCTCCAAACCCCTGAGGCATCTAAAGCAGCTGCCTATATTTTAAGTTGGCAAGACTGAGGCTACACTGGAAGCTCTCCGTAGGTGTGTGTCGCAGGTGGCCTCTCCTGTGCCGGGCCGGGCAACCAGCCAAGGCACTGCTCTTCCAAAGCCTCCTGCGGGCACTGGCATGCTCTGCACACCCAAGACACAGTGGAGGGAGGGAGCTGAGCGCAACACACCACAGCCGTGGGCTGGCAGTGCTGCAGCCCTATGCTAACCCAGGCGTGTGTCCCAGCGGGAGGGGGCCCTGACTTCAGCCTGCGGTGGGACCTGGACCCCAACTTCCCCTCCCTCTTCCTCAGAGGGTGCCAAAACCAGCAGCCAGGAGCTGGGAGAGGCGGCGATGCTTGCCTGCTCCTCTGAGGGAAGCTGTGCCACTTTAAACACTGAATTATTTGTGATCTGTTTGGCTGGAAAGGGCTTTCCTGACCTTCTAGCAGCTGAAGGAGGTGACCAGTGGGGGCTCCCCCCAAGCAAGACTGTGTTAAGATATTTTGATGGGGCAGAGCCCCACGTCGGCAGCAGGCACAGGATGCTAGCTATCTAGGGACAAGCCTTCTGCACTTTATGCATAGATGAATGCAGCGTGAGGACACCTTGGCCAGGCTTGCACTAGAGAGAAAGGCTGGAGAGGCAGCGGGTTGTTTGCTAATTTTAGATTTAACTAGAAGTGGCCTGGGACGAAGGGGAAGAAGAAAACTGAACAGTGCTGACATTCACTTTAAACTCATCTAGTTCCAGTACTAACGCTGGAAAAACCATCCCTGCTCGCACTGCTGCTACAGGGCCTTCAGCAAATAAGCATCTTTCAGAAACCTCTGGATTTTTTCCCATACTTTTCAAGAAAGGGCATCGAAACTTTAGAAAACCTCAGTCCTTATGGTACCTGTAGGGTTTCTGGCCTAACTGCAGGCCTTAGGCTTGAATGTGTTTGTTTGTCACAAAGATGAGGGCAAAAGATTAAAAAAGTGAGAACTTTTCCTCATTTTTCTGAACTGCTATTTTCTTTAGGTGGAAGGGGCTAACATAAAATTTCTAAACGGTTTAAACAGAGTTATCTTTAAAAAGAAGAAGGGATATTTCGATCTCAGCATCTGGAAAGATTGCTCTTTTGAATGTTAAGGCTGAACTACACAATTGTTGCTCAAGATCGTGTCTCTTTAAATGCACATATTGAGCCTAGCTTTACTAAAATGGATTATTCTGCGTATGTCCAGACACCCCCAGTTTTGACCTCAGTAAAAGTAACCAGGTAATTAGTTGACACTTTACAAATACATTCCTCACTACTTCTGCAAGGCAGCCTAAGGTGCCAGCAGATTCAGGAAACTAAGGCTGCGCTTGTGTATCCTCCTAGCTAGTGGCCAAATGTGTCTCGCTGGATCTTTGCAAATTCCTCATCCACAGGAACCCTTAATGCTGTTGTCTCACCCCACCTGCAGGTCCCACTGAAAAACCAACAGTTCATCGTATCAGCAAATAAAACTGTGCAGCGAGTGGTCAAATGACATATGCACAAAGATGACAGAATCAGTGAGATTTTTTTGAATAGGGAACATAGCAGCATAGGCACCCCCCCCCTTCCTTCTGCCATTAAGAGAAAGCAGATTTTCTTCTATAATTTGTTACATTAGGGAAAGACCAAAAACTGGTGAAAGGATGACAACCATGGAGGATAGATGTACTTTTGATTAATCTGAATGTGTGGCATCATTTTCATGCTGCAGGGTTACGTTTTAGCTCTAATGATCCCGAAAGTAACACTGATATTTTATAACCCATTATTTGTTGCCAAATAACAGCAAATGGATCTTTTTATAAAAAAACCTGCTTGCAGTTTTTCCTTCAAATTTCAGTGTAGGTGCTGGCAGAAGGACAAAAGAATGCTCTGCTCTATCTCAGAGCAGCTAGCAGGAGGGAAGGCAGCCTAAGAGTCGAATGAGAAGTCAGCAAGAATTTCTCCCTCTCTTCAAGGGGCTCTGGGTGAGGTGCTAGGCAGTGATTAAGCTATGAGTAAAGCGCTGAGGCTGGAAAGGGTCAGAAACCACAGAGGAACACAGAGGTAAACTCCTGGAAATACCTCTTCCCCCTGCTACCAATGCTATTATTTTTGAACAGAAAATGAAAGCTGCGACATACAGCCAAGAAACGGGGACAAAATAGACTGAGCTTAAAAAACAAGTAACCAGATGAGAAGACCACAGGAGGTTTGCTCCCATAAGATAAGTAAGTGTAGATATAAGACTCGAAGACCATTATGCAGTCAACATGTATTTTGTCAGACACCTAGACAGAGTCATGGCATATGGCCACTTCCCTGTACAGTGAGGGCAGCACTTTGGGAGCATGACTGGACAGCCTTTAGTATACGCTATCAAAGCAGACTTTTGCTCAACGCACCACAAGATCTGGACTTGGAAAGTCTGAGAGTGAACCAACATCTATGGTTCTGAAGGCAGAGGATATATTCAGGTTGTTTGTCCAGAATTTCATCGGATAAGACTCAGAGTGTAAACCAGTAACTGTTCAGATTTTTTTATAATCTGTTTACATTTCAACGGGCACAGGGAACTCATTCTGTTGTGCTGGGTTTTTTAATTCCCCTTTTCCACTCTGAGCTACCTACTGTGACACAACAGATGATGCAGCTGTGTAATTATACAACTTATTATTAGATCATGTAAGCAGAAGAGACATTACTAGCATTCCTTGTTTATACTGTAATCCACTTACTGAGGTTCATCATTGTCAGCTCTCTGGAGGAGGGATAGTGCAGCCTCTCTGCAAAGTCCCGGCAATACCACACAAGCAGCTCTTGGTTGGCAGGGATGGGCTTGATGGTGTAGAAGTAGATGTTCATTCCATTCTGACAAGCAGCCAAGTTCTGTTCCTGAACGGAGTAGCCAGGGTTTACATAACGCATCCAGTTGCTCTTGTCCTCGTTAAATCCGTCAATGAAGTGGTGAAGCTCACCACTTGAATAGATCTGGAATAGAGAGGAAGTGCCTATGAATATACATATGCACAATACACAACACGTGCGCACAGAGTCCAGAGGAGAATAATGATAAGCTTTTTTTTTTTTTTTAAATGAGAAGGTATTACTGACATAAGAGTTCAAGCTGGGTCCCCCCCTTGCCAGCTATGATATCCTCTGCGTTAAGAAAAGACATACTTATTCAAAGGTAAGTCCACAGTCACCTTTTCCATTTCTGCTTAGCCTCTGTGGCTCCGCTAGTATGGACAAATCAGATCCAAAATCTGAAATGCAGAGTACTCTCCCTGTATGAACAGTCTACCTTAGAGTCCTTTTCCCGGTGCTAATGATCAACAAGGGGGTGATGCTAATGACTGCAGGTCTGAGTGCATGCTTGCATTAATGCTTTGAGTCACCTATGTATAAGACTGACTGGCTGTGCTACGTCAGAGTCTTTCTCGCCTTTTTCTATGGCCTCTGTACTTGCAGTTTCCTACCACCTCCGCCCAAAGGTTTAAACTATGCAAACATCCTCCCCCCCCCCCCCCCCCCCCCCGCAGAGTCCTAAAGCAACACTTGCTCATAGGTGGACTGTAGCCCTTTTGTAGAAAGGCTGGGCGAGGCAAAGATGAACTTCACCTGCCATAACTTAACAAAGACCTGGAGAGGGGCCAGCCAATGACAAGTCACTTTTCCTACAGAGGGACACGTTCTGGCTTGTCCGCAGAAGGGAAAGAAAACATGAGTCTAAGAACTGTTCAGCGGCTTGCGGGGAGAGAAGTCCCAATCACTGAGAGAAGCTACTGTTTCTTAAAGTGGTAAGAATAAGAGAATTATTTAAAAAAAAAAAAAAAATAATTACAGAAAAATCTAGGAGACATGTTTGTTAAAGACACATCCCTTACTCTCGGTGGGAACTAGCTCCACGCTGGATGAAATGGGGTTTCTGCGTTTCACAAAACAAATGACCGGGCAAAAGCCAGACCTTGAAGTGGGAGCAGCTTGCACCAGCAACACACCTTACTGAGCAGGAAACACCTTTCCGAAGGGGAGACAGAGCTTATCTCAGGGAGAAAACACTCCACAGCGTGTTCCTGCCCTTATGTTCATACCACTGTCTTCCTCATCTACCTGGACAGGCAGCGTGCCCCGCTAGCACCCGCCAGCCGGCCAGGACCTCTTCTCCCAGAGAGCACCACGGGCGGAGAGGGGCGAGGCAGCCTGGCCCTTTAACGCGGGCCGTAAACACCAGAATCACTTTCTTTAAGAGTAACTTCCTGTAAACTGAGAAGGGGGAAATATATGTGGCCTCATCAAAGCAGCTTGCGAGAGATTTTGCGGTGTGTTTGTTATGAGAAAATGGAAGAGAGCCGGGCGAGTTGTACTGCATCAAGAGGAGCCTTTGGGTTTCTCTGCTCACCCTGGCTCGCAAACTTCCAGGAACGCGGGGCTCTGGCGCTCGACGCCTGCAGCCGCTTCCCAAACCAGCCCTCCACGGCTCCCACAGCAGGGCCACGGATGCTGCTGGTCACCGTGCTCCAGGGCAAAGGCACCCCACCGGGGTCACCGTGCTCCAGCTCCGGGGCAAAGGCGCCCCACCGGGCTCCCATCTATTCTGGGGAAGGCGAGACCAGATGTGCTGAGTCACGGCACGGTTCCCAGAAATGACATCAGCCCCGGGCGGCCCCGCTCCCCTTGTGCATGAGCAAGGCGCAGGCAGCGTCCCCCCGCGCACGCAGCAGATGTTCCCACTCCTGCCAGCAAGCCCAGGATGCCTTTAATAACATGTGGGAAGTTATCTCCCACAATTTCCTTTGCATATGCAAGCCTGTTTCAGACCCCTAGGAAGGAATTCATTTTCGGTGCAGCAGCATGTCTTGAATGAATCAAGAGATTATAACAGGGAATTTAAAGATGCTTAGATGGCTCCTAGGATATTATTTCTGAGGATCCCTCCGCATTAAGGCTTAAAATCACATCATGAGAATGATGTCATCTTTCTCGCTGCAATATATGAATGAAGTCCTGCAAGATGGTTAGCAGCCCCTCTTCCCAATGTTTGCCGTCTTATTAGCAACTGGCAGGGCTAGGGCCAGCATACCAGTCTCTTCCTATGTTGGATGCAAGCTCCCGAAAAATTCAACTAAAAGAAATGTTTTGTAGCCTTATGAATGTGAAAACAGTCGCCTGCTCTGTAAAAAACACTCATGCAAATAACTGCCTGTGCAATGCTGTATTGCATCGCATAAAGATGATCTGAGAAAACCAAAATGATGCAATTAGGTAGGAAGAAAGGGGTGTGGGGAATGCTGGTGCTTGCCCTGGGTTTCACCTGGATATGAGGTCGGGATGTTGCTGAGGCAGGCAGGCACCTGGGCACAGAGGCTTGCATATACTCCCAAATCCACCTATTTAGATACAACCTAAATAGCTAGAAGGCAGCAAAACAAATTCATAGAAGGAGATGGGACTGAAGGAATGTTCTCTAGCAATTAATAATGGGTCTGTAAAGAAGTCTGAGGATTATGTCAACTGATAAACTGGAAGCATATTCCCCAGCACAGACTTCCCAAGCCAAAACAAATTGGCTGGTGCTCCCTTCCAGCTTATACTACGAAGTACAAATTAGGCATCACCTCTAGTGTTTGTCTGCCATTAATGGGTTTTTCTCTTCACTAAGATCTGTGGGCTGCTCTTTTAACACTTTCTGAAGTAGACTAGAAAAGCTTATGTCTTGAATAATATACACTGAAGACCACCACCACTGTGTTACAGCAGTTCTATTCAAAACCCAGGGAAAAATGTCAAAAATGTATCATAATTCCAGAGTACAAGATGATGCAGTACTTTCACAGCTTCTTCATAGCTGGAAAAATGAAGGATATGTGACATTTGCATAAACAAGAATGACTTTCGGCTGTGAAGAAATGCAAAATAACCTGCCCCTACAGCAAGCAGCAGAACTATTTCTTTACACAATCAAGCACCGATCCGTTTCAGAAGACAGAGCCGGGAAGGGCTGTGCATCTCCCCTGCTCTCTCCACCCGCACAGTCCCTACATCCAAGACAGTCAGGCTTTTACTCGGGTTAGTTCATCCCACTAGCTCTGTTCGTGCCTGGCAGTGTACAGAAGTTGCCCCCTGCATTCACACAGGTCTGAAGCAGGAAGTGACCCAGCTTCTCAGCTGTACTCATTTAGTGATCTGCTTACTGCAACAACATGGTGCTGTTTTTTCCTGCTTACCCGCCAAAAGTATTTTCTGTTCGCATTCTTGGGAACCGTATCGCTGGTATAGATCTCTCCTACCAGGGGTCCAAAGCGCGTTCCTTTTGGGATGTACTCTTTGCTTATAACTCCGGTGACCTACAAGAAGAGCAGCACAGGATAAGTCCATTGCCAGTAGAAATTGAAAAGTCTTCCCTCCTCTCCCCTGTTCCCCGAACTTAACAAGGTAAAGCAACTGATGCAAGAAATTTTTAGTTACAGGTCAGCAAAACAGAAATAAATTAACAATCGTGTTGGATATGGTATGACCAGCTTTGTTAGATACTAGCATCTTACCGAGACATATGGAAGCCAAAGATGAACACCACCTGAAAAATGTGTTTTGTGGAAGTACATTTACAAGAAGAAACAGTAAGCAAAATGTACAGAGATTGTCAAGTATCTTCAAAAGTTATTTCTCCTATCAAAGGTAACCCCCCAAAAGTCTAGTTCCAGCAAACAAAACTATTCAATAGCTATCAATCACTTCACTGCTACAGAGCTCGCTTTTCTAGTAAGTTAGGAACTGGAATGACTGCTCCTCCAGATCAAAATGAAACCTCCCCCACCTACCCCCACCTTCTTTGCTCTATACCCGTCCTGATAGCTAAAAGGAGAACAAAAAAAAACCCCAAAAAACCTGACCTACAATTCTCTCACCAGCATACAGTGGCATACAAAACAGAATATGAAATGGCTTTGGGACATGTACTCACAGATCACCCTCTTTTATATAAAGGAGGCAGCAGTTCCGGTAACATATGTCAAGTGGGTTTGGTCAAAAAGGCGTAAGGGTTTTGATGAAAATGCTCCACTATGCTAGGTCTAAGAAATGTACTCTAGTTGTTCAGCTTCCTTCTTGACAGTAATTATACCAAAAAAAGTCACTGACCACAAATCAGGAAGCAATTCATCATTATTCAGAAGAACGTGCCTTGGAGTAACCCTTTGTAAAACACTGCTGAGTTCTTGGTTTTGTCTCTCTCTGTTCCTCACCAATCTTCTTAAATTTAATGTATCCAAACAATGTTAGAAAACCAACAATTTTGTAAACCAAAAACCCCAAGCCTTTACAAGATTGATCCTGCTGCTCAGATAGTGGAAAAAAGGGAAGGTAAAAAGCCCATTAATTTGGTATTATAACCAAACTTTCATGGCAAAATGTATTAATCATATCCCTTTCACACATCTTGCCACTTGTCTTTTTGCTCGCCAGGATTTCAGAACACGACAGGAACAGCAGAAGTGGTTGACAAACACCAAGAGTTGGGATTACTGCTGTCTGTACCCCACAAGGAATCAACATTCTTACCAAAGCAGATTATCGCTCATCAGACCCTGCAGATAGCTCACTTCAGTGAGCATTTCATTTTCTTCCTAACAGTCTTTCGCAGCAAAGGATGATAAAAACCCTGGACTGTAGATAGCACTTCACAAATTAGCTAAGCCTTGTGATTTTCTCATGCTACATTTTGTTCTGTTGTATCACCCTCAGTGTCAGAGACAGAGAGAGACAGACAGAGAAATACTTGCCTGTGTATTGGTCAAGATTAAAAATCCCAGTGAACAACTAACGCCTAGCATAATTTCACATTAAACGTCAAAATAAAGGGGACAAATAACAGCCATGGAATCAAGGAGGTAATCCACCCGGAAACAGATTGCTGGGTGTACATGGTAGCTGTTTGTGCTTGTCTGCGTTTCAACATGTGTTTCAGCACACTACAAAAAAAATTAAACATCAACAGTAGAGGTAGTTAAATGCTCCATTGATCTGTGCATCTGGACTGAAGAGAGAGAAAAGGGACTTCCAGAAATTTTCCTACACCTACCACAAGCTGAAACAAGCTCAGTGGCTCAGTTTTATTTTTGTCTTGCTTGTACATTTCTCACAGAGAGCTGAAAAAGGCAGATGTTCTTCTCATCTTCCCCATATATCTTCATTTACATCCATCTGCCCTCTCAAGAAAAGTTCACAACCAAGCTACAGCACACCCTACCAGTTTTACTGCATGGTAGCTTGAGCTTTTTCATGGTTTTAAAATATCTTGGCCTTAATTAAAACAACTTTAATGAAATTCTCAGAATCTCTAGAAATCACTCCTCGAACTAGTCAACTTGAAACATTCACTGCACTGGTGTCTCTGACACAGCAGATACTTTTTGATATCCACCTTACACGCAGCGTTTGGTTCTCCCCCGGTGCAGCTGAACACAAAGACGATTCCTCACCCTGTACCCATCAGAAGGTTATTTTGGCAGAGGATGTTCTGCACACCCATGTGTGCCAACACTGAAGTTTTGCTAAACCAGATTAAAGCTGTCCAGATGACTTTCAACTGAGGGTGGCTTTCTGGTCAGCAATTCTTGGCCTCCATTGCGCCCCCACAAGCTCAGCTGCTGTGGTCGAGGAGGGGTACCCTCCAGGAGAGGGTGCCAGCAGTGCCAGGACAGGCTGGCTCCAGGCTGCCAGCAGTCCCCCTGTCGCAGCTAAAAGGGGTTCCTGTCCTGCCACAGCTTACGAGGGGCGGCTTAACAAGAGGCCACGAAATACAGAGCTGCTGAGCGCTTGTAGGCAAAACAGCGGAGGAACTCCACATCCAGAGCTGAGGCGAAGCCGTCTCCAGGCTGTCGAAAAGCTGTTGCAAGGAGGCATTTCAGACTTGTGTCCACCAGGTGTCCTTCAGCACATTGCCGCCTCTCGGCGACGAGACCTTCCGAACCAGCCTCGTGGCCGGGAAACACAGGGGAGCACGACCTGAGCTCGCTCCCCACAAATAAAAGCCTACTGCCCTTGTGCAGCCTTCTGGCTCTAAACCATGCCGTAAAGGAGCAACGCGCTATTTTCAGAACAATTTCCTCTCTACAGACACTCACCCCCTCTCCCTTCAAAGCTCCAACTTTCAACACTCTTGGCAAGCGGGCCGCCACCACATTTCTCCTTTCAGTAAAACAGCATTTGTAGCACGAAGACGAAGTCAAACGTTAGCCTGACGCTGCAAGGCCGGTTCCCGGCACTGCGGGCAGCTGCGGCTCCTGCCGAGGCCGGGCTGAACTAAGCCGCTCTCCCCTCGGTCTGAGCGGGGCGGCATGCGCCGAGAGGAGCCGGCTGGCGAGCGGGGGCCAACTGCAACCTGCAGGCGCGGCAGC
>WAAD01025434.1:346400-374842 GCA_013389945.1 Fregata magnificens | reverse complement strand
CCCGCCCCCCTCCCCCTCCCCGGCTCCTCTCCCCACAGCGCGGGAGGTGGGGCTCTACCTGCGGTCCCTGCCCCGCGCCGAGCCCCCACGCAACCCACCGGGATTTTTTTTTCTTTCTTAATTATTAATTTTCTTCCCTCCCCTTTCGACCAAGATGTGACGGCCGGGGACGGCCTCTGCGTAAGCGGGGGGAGCCGCGGCGCTGCCCGGCGGCCTGGGTCTCGCGGGCGGGCAGGCAGGCACCTCTGCGCTTCGCGAGAAGCGCACGTGAGACAGTTTTCACTAGAAATCTATTTTCCGTGCTATTTTAAGCTCCAGAGGTCGACATGTACCCGCCTTCATTCTCCCTCAATTTGACTAGATAGAAGACTATAAAAATAACAATTAAAATAACTCCCAGGTTCCAGAATATTGATTAAAACCCGATTTAAAGCGCTTACTCCCAAACCTTAGCAATTACAGTACTTTACTTGATACAACCGGTTTGGGAGTTTCAGAGTTTTGATTTTATCCCTTTCCAGAGTCTCCTTCTAATCAACGCTTGTAAAAGGAATTAGGAAAAACATCTGTTTCTTCCTTTAAATAAAATCTTCCCCCTCTCTCTAAGCAGTAGCAGGGAAGCTCCAAGAGCAGGGAAAGGCAGGCAGCGTTTCAAAACTCGACACCTCTTTTGCAGCGTGGTAAGAAAACAAGCGCTGATCTTGCGCAGGGCAATGTGTGAGCGACCGTCCGGGAGCACGCTGGTGATGGAAGGAGGATTGGTATAGCAATTAGCGGACCCTGCACCCCATTTTTTTCCTCCGATCCGAGTCAGCATGCTGGCTGAAGGAAGGACATCCTGTGATGATGGCATACAATGTCCTGTTTGTTTATTATTAAGAGCATTCCTGCTTCTCATTACAAAACAACCAGATGCCTTACTTCCTTCAGTGGTCCTGTCTCTTCAGCGAGGCGTCCTCAGGCTCAGAGGAACGGTGATGCACAATTCCATTTATAGCCATCTACAGCCCAGCGTGAACACTAGCTGCTTCACTGTGAGGCAACTCTACTACTTTTCCTTCTTCTCGCATGTCTGTGAACGTATTTCTTATCACTTTCCTGGCACTTTACGTAGCAGCTAGTTTCACATTCTTCTTTTAAACACACACACGCTTATATTTTGGAGTGATCTGGGTGTTACGTATTTCTTCACAGGAAAAAGGGAGAAAGGGGGGGGGGAAAGCACATTTTATGCAATTGAGTGCCTGTCTGCCTCTGATGGGTATACACACATCCCTTTCCCTTAACCTGCTCCTCCTCCCTCTGATAAAAAGACGTGTGGAAAGGATTACTTGCCATTTTCGGTCTGCGATACTGAGAATAGCATATCTGTGTAAAGACCTTCCGTATGCGCTAACACAGGAGGGCTCGTGGCAGCAGACATAAGTAGGGCAACTGCTTGCAAGTGAGTGTCCTGGCTTAACTTCCACCACAGCGTAATTCCACAAGAGAGGTGGCCCGAGCACTGGGCTGAAGGATATGAATGTAATTGGATATACCCGGTAAAACCTAGGCGCATCCAAAATGAGGTCTAGGAAGGCTCTGAAGTAGGAAGAACCATTCATTAAAGGAGAGAAATCCGGCCTACTTGATTGGGTTAATTAACTGATGCTGAGTCACACTGCATAGAACAGAAAAACAATGTAGTCATACTGAAGGTGATTATTTTACCGAAAAATAGTCTCACTCTGAGAGGCAGCTGTTTCAGAGCNGGGGGGGGGGCGCCAAGAAAAAAGGGTTGATGTTTTTCCTTCAGGGTCTGATCTTAATGTGAAGGAGAGCAGGAGAAAAGCAAATCTGCCTTTCAAGGAACTGAGAATGCTTTTGGGCTGGAGAAGAAGAGGAAGCAGAGATTAGATCAGATCAGATGAAGTTAAATATTCGTCAGGACAACAGGAGGATGCCAATATCCCAGGTCAGTGCGGCTCTCTCCCTGGAGCCTAGGGAGGTGAGTACAGCCTATGGAGCCTACGGACTTCAAATAACTCCATGGCACACTCCGAGGCTATCCTGAAATTAGCTCCAGGTGTCTCAGTGAAGCTGAGCCCAGAACTACCATAGCGCAGGAGAAGGGATTTCACTGGCATGCAGGTCTAGCCTAATGGTGCCTGATCTGGAATAAAACTAACTTTATCAAGAAAGAAGAGACAGAAACAAATTGTTAAGAATGTGTACCAAAGTAAGAATCACAAAGGAAACTCTGCCATTAAAGAAATATATAGACTGACCTTCTGACCTTCCTCCTTAATAGAGAAACATAAAAAGACGCCCTGTTCAACGAGCAGTTTTCTGCTCTTTTATAGAAATCTTTCATACCAGTAGCTGCTATTGTCTGAAATGTGCAATCTCAAAATGTTGTTCATTTCAAAAAGAACATTTTTAGTCATATTTTCATTTTTTCCTTCTCGCTCATAGAAAACCTCAATTACCGTATTAATCAGCATTTCTCAGGCAGCTCTCTCTGCAGCAGCTTTCAGCCTGGCAACAAATCATGAATGGCCCTAACAGCTCTGATCTCAGAAATCCCCATCCATTTCCTTTGATGCTATCACCACTTCAGCTCAACAACAAGCCCGCCCGACTCAGCCTCAGCTGCCGCTGCTGCTGCTTCTCCCTGTGCCTGTGAGAGCTGTAATTGTAAGGGGAAGAAGGAGGGAAGGGAGCTGGCTCTAATAGATGAAACTTCTTTAGAAAGTTGGAGGGGAGATAAAATGCACACAAGAGATTAAAGCAGAGTCTCATTTTCACATCCTCCCCTTCCCCTTACCCAAACAAGGTCAGTGGCAGATTGACCACATCAAGAGTAACTACCAGACCCACCCCCATTTCCCACTTCCTGCATGTAGGCATCCTTGTGCTGGTAAACATTTGGGGACCAGTTGGGGTCATTACTTGGAGAAGGTACATGATGTAGTTGCACGACTGCACATCTTTTAAAAGCCAACTGAGAAATCAAACTCAAAGAAGAGCTCGCTTTCAAGTTCTGCTGAGATACACTCATGTTTTGGGGCCATGTTTCTGAAAACGTGGTTGCTGTCAGATTCAAGGGAAGGAGAGAGACCCGGCACACTCTACTGACTGCGCAACAGGAAAAGTTAAAGCCTTCTTCTCACAGACTAGCCTGACCTTTGCAAAACACAGCCTATAGGCTTCAGATACGATCTCAGAGGCTTTGTATGCCCTAGACTACTTCAGCATGGTATTGCCTATAAGGAGAGAAATTAAAATTGCACGTGAATGTACATGAAGGTTTTTGCAAGGGCATTTGGGGTGGTGTATGTTGTAGCCAGGAGGCTTTTGAATTAACACGTGCAGCTTTCAGGGACTGCCTTTAATTACAGAGCACCCTGGTCATTGCCTCGTAGCACTTGCAAATGCCTTTACGTTTATTTTTGTCTCGGCTGTGCAATACCAAGAGCAGATCTTTTGGCTGCACTCTCAGCTAACTGCCTAGTGCAAGCCTTAACATCTCTTTGGATTTCTGTTGTTTTATCCTCTCAATAAATTTTCCTTAAAAAAAGAAAAAAGGAGTCAAACTAAAGTACCATATCCGTTTTTGTTTCCAGCTAGGCCTTATTAAAATACTGCTCAGATGACTTATGAATAAGCCAAAACAACTCTCCTCCAATGGAAAAAACATTCTTGCAGCACACAGTAGCGAGAACTAAGCTTCAGCCATTTCCTCTTGTTGAGGCTTGAGTTTGAGAAGGAGCCGAGGCTGTCTGGGCCTGCTATCAGGAGGGCAAGAAGTCACTGTGAGAAGTTGGGCTTCTCTTCGCTGCAAACGCAGCTGAGCAGCAAAGATGAAACAGTCTGAAGCCACTCGCTCTCGTTTCCCAGGAAGCAAGCTGGGGTTGAAGGTATTGAGAAAGCAGCAGCAGCAGAGGCTTTGTCACTGCACTTCTTTTTTTTTTTCATTGTGGGAGAAGGCAGCAGACTTTAGGGTCTGGACTGAGCATAAGGAACCATCTCCTTGTCCTTTACGAGAAGGGAAATGCCTCACAGCAAAGACCACAGATGTTCCCCTCTTGGTTACCATCAGCCTTCCCATCACACTTCTGAGCGATGACGGTCTTGGGAAAGGTAGGGATGATAGCCAGGAGCCCATACAACAACGCTTGTATTGTCTTTGCATGTTTCTACGAACCCAAGTTTATACCGGACAAGAGCACAAAAAACCAACCTTCCACATGCCAAACACGGACTTTTGAATATTCTGTCCATAGCAACTGAGTTTGAGGAAAAATGAATGAAAACAGGCCAACCCATTCCAACCACTTTTCAACCTTACTTGTGACAGTGGACTGAAAAAAAGGGTGTGCTTTGGGAAATTTTCCTTTAAAATAGGCTGATTTGCAGATTGTTATGGAAGAGGGATGGGACGGTATACATATATCAGAAGGCTCACCCCTGTGAATATTTCAAAGACATCAGCCCCGCAACAAGCTCACAACAATCTGAAATAACGAAGCCACCTCAGAATTAATTGCATTAATTCAACCTTCATGTCTCTTCCCAACTTGGCAGTCATAACACTTTTTGGGGTATTCTCTCCTCAACCTGCCTGGTAAGTGATACGAACCGCAGTGAAACTTCGGGCTCTGTTCCTGCACAATTCAGGTTTAATTTCAGATGGTCTCCAGGCTGCCCAATCTCATGGAGCTGATGAACACAGCAGAAGGAAGGTGAGATCCATGGGTGGAACCACGCCACTTTTCTCAGACAAAGAACTGGCCACGAAGCACATTTCAAAACAGATTAGCAAAAACAACAGCTACACACCATGACAAAGAGCATATGGTGGAAACGAAAATATTTACCCACAGATTATCACAGATCCAGCAATGCGACTACCGTGCATCTAGGACCAAAGGATTTGAAATAGTGACTGTATGTTTGGAGCTGATTAGGGAATGCGGCAGCGGTGGGCTGAAGGACCATTTTTAAGCTTCCAAGAGTACAGTCATCATTTCTCCACCTTCCCTACCCCACGGTGGTGAAATAACAGTCTTTTCATACCTGTGTGTTGGCTGGGGGAGGGAAGAATTCCTCTGCTATTAAACACAAGTTCTCATTAAATAGTTGACACCTTATCCTTCTTTAAATGTTGTAATGTTTACTTTGCAAAACCCAGGAAAGCTTTTAAAATAAAGATAGCAGAGAGATTCTTAAGCCGGGTGTCCTTGCTTATCTGCTCTTTATCAACCAGCTATTGTTTCTGGAGGAGCTCATTGGGGAAGGTGGAGCAAAGGGGGTTAATGTTCAATAGGTATCTATCAGTTCCCCTGAAGGAATAGCGCTGCTGACAGAAGAGCAACACTGGGCTCTCAGCTACTTCCTGCAGAATTTGACAAACCAGAGAGAAAAAAACGAGGACTGCAGCTACCTCTTTTTTTTTCTTCCTCTTCTTTTCTTTTTCCCCCTCTCCCAAAACAACTAGTTTTAAGAAAGACATTGTCCTTAGGAGAGATAATCCCACAATAGAGAGTCCATTAGAGGTATTAAAGCATTGGCCGCGCCTGATCTACAAGAAGGGCTCTGTCCTGACAATAGACAATTAAAGCTGATAAATCTGCGCTACTTGTTGCCGTTCTAATTCCTCGTAATTGTATGCTACTTGTCCCTGCCTCCTGCGTCCAGGGATGAAGCATGCTTCTTTAATCTCCAGAGCACCTGACCTAGTTCCTATGTGGTCTTTTCAGGACCTGTTTTCTTCCCATCTGGACTTCTTCCCTCCTACTCTCCTTTCCTGCTTCCCTCCCCTAAGCATTAAGAAGAGGTTACGATAGAGGGCACAGAAAACACCAGAGCACAGCACCCGGATCAATAATTCTGGAGCCCCAGACAATGCACTAATCTGCAATAACAGCTAATCATGGTCAATTTGGCACACCAGTGATTAAACTGTACTTTTCATTAGGCTCAACAAGTAGAGCAGACGCACACTGACAATTCAAATTGCCCTATCAGTAAGAGCTGCCAAACTCGTGTGCACTTCTGCGTTTGTAGCTGCTGCATCTCCAGTCTTGCCAGACTAGGCGCTTTGTGGGGGCTTATCTTTTTCTTTTGACGTTTTATGGACTGTGACTCTTAGCTGTGTTTTCTATAAAAAGCAAGCCCCTGCCTCACTTTACTACAATGAGTTCTCCTAGTTAAAGGGCTCAGTGGGTGGAATTGTGATGCGCTGTGCAGGACATTGAAAAACGATCATCGCAATTACATGTTCCCTCCTGGTGCTGACAATACTCTTGGTTTTATTTTACGTCTCAAAGATATTCGGTGTTTTTCTNTTTTTTGAAAGCTTGGAAGCCTATTGGTGACACAGCAGAAGCATCAAAATGTGCATCACAAGACTTAAAAGAGAAAATAAGTAAAAATTACCTTGCATCTATTTATGTTTTCAAACTGAACTGTTCAGCCAACCTCACAAAACATCTGAAGACTGAAGAATGGTTTCAATTTTTGTTTTCACCAGTAGGTGAACAAAAGCCACTACTGTGTCCACTTTAGAAATCTACAAAACCTTACATGCCATTTTGATAGTGACCTTCCCGTCACCCTCATAGAACAATTTCTTCTGACAACAATTTCTTCTGGTTACAATCGTACCTAGTGGACCCGTTTTGCAAACTGCCCTGAAAGCCTCACCTAAGAGTTTACCACAATCTTTAAAGCACAGCACCAAATTCCAGGACTCCTAGAGACCGACCCCACACACTCAGGGGTCTCCTTCTGTTTAACTTTAGCTTATCATCCTTGTATTAACTTGAATAAGTGTTAAAACTGCACTCCAAGTTGCTCTTAAAAAAAAAAAAAAGGCAAAGGAAAAAAAAGCATGGAAGATGTCAAACGAATGCAGGAAATGTCTATTCTACTATTAATATTAATGAATCCCTAATGCATTTGCAACCCACTTGAGGTAAGTCAGCAGAGTTCTTCTGACAGCTATTCCTCATCAAACTACCACTGCTAAAGATGTTGATGCTTTCCCTTTTGCTTTGTAATCTTTAAACCAACTGTAAATCGCACCACAGCCTACTACAAAATAAAGTATTTTATCCTAAGTGAACACAAAGCCCTGGAGACAGAGGTTTAAAACAGCGCACATGTCCGCTCAATTTATCATTTTAAGATAGGAAGCTGCCGCAACAAACAAAACACCTCCTTGAAAGTGGGACAGCAGCAGATTGCGGTGCAGAAAGCTCTGGGATCTTTTGTTTTCCTGGAGAGCAACAACCGGGCTTTGCAGAGAAAGACAACAGCCTCCCCTTGCTGAAATCTAAATCAGTTCATATAGCAAAGCCCGCCAACTGCTAGTTAGATGGTAACAAAATATTGCAGATAATTCACTTTTCATGATAAAGCAGAAACAAGCAGGCATGCAGCACCCAGCAGGGGCTCAACTGATAAAACGGTGTCAAACTCAAACCATTTGTCAATTGGGAGGGAAGGGAGCAAGCTGAAAGATGGACTCAGGAAGTAGATTTATCTAGTACGACACATTAACTAGTATAAATACTAAGGAAAAAGTAAACACATTTATCCAGCAGTATCTCCAGCCAGCAAAGAAAAGGCTTCTGAGCCTCAGACCCACACTGGCCATCCAACCACTCAGCTGTCAGCTACAACAGCAGTAGCATTTTTCTTCTTGTGCAGGACTGCAATGCCATTTAATTCATGGCACTAAAAGGTTTTATTAAAAGCATACATTATAATTAAGCAAAACAAAAGCATGACTCCTCTGCTGTTCTAGTCTCCTCCCTCCACCCAGTAGCCAAAACAATAAAACCACCTTGGCAGCAAACAAGTCAGGTAACATACCCCGGAGAAGAGCACAGATTTGTTATATAATCGTTTACTTTGCGTCTGGCTTGCTCAAAATTGCCTTATCAGAAACTTCTGTCCGGGAGGGTCCCGAGGCAATGGAGGGGGCTGACAATGCAGGTCAGGCACAGTAAGTCACCAGCAGCGTAATGTGGGGCACACAAACAAACTGGAATAATGCAGGGCAGGAGGGCTCTTTGGATGGATGCTTTCCATTGGAAAGTCTAAACAAATAACACAGTTTGTGGGCAGCACTACTCCGCTGCAACCACCAGGAAGGAGGAAAATGGTTCAAAGGGATTTAGGATACCAACCCACAGCTACGTACACACACCTTGTGCTGGGAACCCCTAATATCAAAGGATGGCACGTTACATCAGCAAACCATTCTAACACTCAATCTAACACAAAACTAAAAAATTAACAGCAAGGTAAGTAATCTGCATCATGCCCCCCAAAAAAAGAAAAAGGAGTTAATTCATCAAGCAAAATATACAGCACAGTTCTTTGTTCAGCTGTACCTTCATGTGTCCACACAGCACAGGTTCCCCACCTCCAGCTCATGCATCTCAGGATGTTAGTCCATATGGAAAGCCTGTCATTCACTCTCACACCCTTACACACACACGCACGCTCACACACCCGTACACGCACACCACACCCCCGCTCTCACTCCCCAAGACGCACTGCCTGGAACCGCTCCGAGGATTTTAGAATTTCCTCTTGCTAGCAGATTCCTCCCTCCCCTCGCATCCACTCCACCCCGTTCTGTAATTAGGCTTAACAAGAGCAATTAACAAAACAAACTCCTCTCCGCCTGGTGGCCTGATAATTCTGATTGTCATAATGTATTAAGATGTGTAAGCCAGTTTAAAATAAAGTACAACATTGCACAAGAGCCATTTTGCACCTATTTTTACTGCTTTTATCATAGGGATAATGAACATTCAGCCACACCTTTAATTTAAAACAGAAAAAACAAAACTCATGTCCAAACAGCAAAACTCAAAATTGTCACTTTTGGACCAACGAGAGTATATTGGGTTTTTGCTAATTTATTAGTGGGCAGATCCCTCCTCCTATGCACAGCAAACTCTGTGTTTGTTGTGTTCTGTATATGTTCTGTAGAAACTTATTTTTCATTGTGGAATTACCTAGTGACCCTAAAAATTCTAAGACATAAAATCAAGTTTAAATGCATCTTCTGGCTTTACAGGCATCCATGAATCACTGGATTGTAATTGTTCCTTTTTCCCTGCCTGCCGTCTAGTGGCATGATATGGGAGGCCAAAGTCTCAAAATTTTTATGATGTTTCGGCCATCCACTTTCAGTTCACTTTCCTTCAGCAATCAAATCAAAGAAATTTAGTGTCAGAATCATCCAAAAAACAACAATTGACAACCAACTGATTTCAGACGGTCAGTGGAGAAACTTTGATATGCTTTGATTTCAGTGAGCTATGGGTCCAGCCCACACAGAAAATTTATACACAGGCTGAATTCAATTGGAAAACATATCTAGTTCTTGTTCTGCTTATGCACTCTGGGAGCATGTAATTAAAACTGTCAACATAAAATTAGTAAACATACCAAAATCATAAGCACACAGAAAATTCATGAGCAGAAGAGAAGACCAGAAAATGAAAACCAGTTTGGTATGTGACATGGGCTCAGGTTCATATGAACTGAAAAAATATTCTGTTCCCTCAGATACGTATAACCTGATTCACAATACCACCTGCCAACTAACCACAAACAATTAAAAAAAAAAAAAAAAAAAAAAGAAAGAAAGAAAGAAAAAAAGAAAGGCTGGTGTTGCTAGCGTATTGCTGGAATCCTGCAGCTTCTGATAAGCTAGATATGTTTTCCTCAGTCAATGATTTCATCTCTGCTGGGTGTCAACATTTGCACAAGAATAATTTCGGGGGTCAGAAAGACATCAGCAAATGAGATTTCAAAAGGTTTCATAAGAGCGCAGATTGCTCAAACACAGGGAAAGGAGGGTTTCAGCTTCCAGAAGTTCACTCTTCTGCTTCTTCACTCCTCCTTCCCTGAAGCTGAGTCAAAGTTCTGTAAAAATCTACAATGAACCATCAGATTTGCAAGATAACAGCCTCACATAAAAAGCCACACTTTGCAGTGATACAAACACTCCAAAATGACAGTAAAGAAGACTATTATGGTGCAAAATCAGGCAGGCTTTCAAATGGTAGGAGGTGCCAGGTGTAGGACTGCATACAGAAACTCAGTTCTGCACTCCTGGCATTGGATACACCATCTTTTTTTCCACCAGATCTCTTCCTCGTTCAGTGTTTAGAAAGAAGAGTGCTGACTAAAAAAGTCATTTTTCCAGATTTTTTCTCTCTTCTTTCTCCTTGAAAGGCCCAGTGCCTTACTTGCACCACAGACCATTCAAATGGAAGACAAACCAATTTTGTCTTGTATTTTTCCACTTCGCTCATCACAACAGCAGCACTTGAATGCCTCAACAAATATGAAATAATGACTAATCTGATTTTCACAATACCTCCCCCATATGTTGATGAAGGTATGATTGCTATTCTCGCTCTGCAGAAGGGGTATGACATTAACATCAAAAGTGTACACTAATTTTGGGATGTAGAGCAGCCGATTTACTCAGCATGGCATATTACTTTCTATGTTCAAAGCATTTATCTTCCTGGCATCTGTGATGGCTCTGTATTTTGCAGGGCTTCACATCAGGCACCTAGATGATGTCAAAATTAATGACCACCTGCAAAAGGCTTTGCTGAGGTGAATTGGCATGAATCTTATTCAGAATCATGGGCAGAAATAATACCTGGTTCCTCAGAGCAGAGCTCACCTGCCCTGAGAAGAGCAACACTTCTTCCTACCATGGCCGTTTTACTTCCTTAATGCTGCAGCGAATGAGATGGGGGGAAGAGGTGTCTTAAAGATAATGTTTTATTACACCACCCCAATTCATCTCCCCTAGCAAGCTTGTCTGATGCCTGAATGAGGCAAGAAACCAGTAGAAAAAACAGTAATTAAATGAGTAATTAAAGACTGTATCATAATGCATAAGAGGATCAAACTGGGGTTAGGCAAACAACCTAAACTCTGGAGAACTTGAGTTTGCAATTTTAGTAATGCTCTTCAACAGTTTTTGTGCCAATTTTTGAAACTGCAAAGAGAAAAAGTAGAGATCCCATGACCTGGCATCACACTGACGCCCGCAGGGGTCATCAGCAGAGCTGGGATATTCTGATCTGCCATGGGCAGACCTCTGCAGGGAAGCTAGCAGACCTGGCTCAGAGCAACCATATGGTTGTTTTTGGCAAGGTCAGCACAAGCACTGGAAGGGATAGGACACTTCTGCTGGTGGGTTTCCCTAGGTGATATGCTGGAAGTAGAGGAATGACTGCTTTCAGGCATCTCAGTTTCATGCCAGGTTTGGTGTGGAGTTTGTTCCTTCTCTCCTCTCCTCTCCTCTCTTCCTGCCTCAGCCTGTCCTCCAGACCTCGCCTCAGACTTCTGATTTGTTTCCTTGCCCAGCAAGTCCTCACCTTGTTCCTCCTGACCCCTCTTGTAGTTTCCCTTTCCAGTGACACCCATTTTCCTCTCCCACACGCAGGCTCCTTGTGCCAAGCCTTCTCATCAAGCCAGTTTCAGTCCCTCCTGGTTCCTCATCTGCACTGCACTTCTTTCCCTTCCTGACCTACGCAAACACAGTACACTCTCCATCACCACGTGTCCCTTCCCACTGACAAGCAGGCCTGGCCTCCACAGCCTGGACAGCAGCATGGTGTAGTCAAGTCTCCAGGCATCTCCCGGTGCTCCTCTGCAGGCATGTAGCAGTGAGCTCAGTTCACACGTTGAGCAGACATGGTGTCAAGCCAACTGGAAGTCCTGTGACTATGTTAGTATGGCACTGAGCCCGAGCTAATAAGCCCTGGTGAGAAGCCGGATATATTAGCTTGGGCTTAGCACTGTGCTAATGCAGTCAGGCAGCTTTTGGATCAGAGCTGGCTTACATCCCACCCGCTTTTAACACCGAGCTTGCTCGTCTTTGTCGACAATAACCCATAAAGATAAATCCCTCGGTCTTGTACCAACCTTACTCTCAGTTTCCCTCTTCCCTGACACTGCTGATCTCCAGGCGCAGTCTCTCCTCCTTCATAATCCCCTCCAGATTCAGCTCTTGTCCATAGGCTTTTAAAAACAGCTCCTTTTGATGACTCTCTGGCCTCAGGACGATTTGCAGTAAGCACGGTCCAAACAGGCACTCTTCTGCTCTCAGAACGGGCACTCAGTTCTAGACCCAACAGCATTCACTCATTGAAGCGAGCCATGATGCCCTCCTACAGCTCCTGGGGGGGCTGCTCTGCCAGTTGTCTGGGTTGGCTTCTAGCTCAAAAGCAATTCTCCTGGGCATGGGAGTCAGGGATGGAGGTGGGGACAGGCCCTGTCAAGGTGACAGGTGCTGGTGTGATGAGTGACAAGACCTGGTCTTGCTCTGACAGAGGCCCCGATGTAAGTGAAGCACATGTGCAGATCCAGGAACCGGGAAGTTCTCCTGCTAGAGGGAAGTAGTCCTGGTAGAGGGATGGTATTTGAACATCCCTGACAACAACAGGCACCACCCTCCCCTGCCACATATGCCGTCCTTCCCCGCGCCACTGAACCCGTCATTCAAACTTCTGCTCCAAAAAATGGGGACTGTTATGGTGGAGACTACCTTTCTAAAGAAAAGTAATCACACTCCTAATGTTAGCAACACGATTTTTGACATAGCCAAGTTCTTGGAAATGGCAGAATAGATTTTGGGGAAAAATACAGCCTGAGGAAAGTAAAATGTAAGAAACAACTGAGCCACACATTTAGAATTTGGTAGATTTATGAGCACCTAAAAGTGGGATCTCCTAATGCAAATGGTCGGTCTGTCTGTCTTAGCAACAGGTGATGCTACCAGCCTTGCTTATACTAGAGATCAGTTTCCTGAGATTAATTTTAGGGGGATGTTATTGAATGTACTCCTTTGTATGAGAATGAGAATATTACCATCACACACAAATCACGTACAAAGCACGTGGCATAGATTTAAACCCTATTTCCTTGGCCTGCCATTTCTCTTTCAGTGGCCCTGGCCAATTCACTAGAATTGTATTAATTATACAACACGGCAAGGTTTGATAAAGACAGGGAGGATGCTCCTGTTCCAACAAGTTTACATAAAGTACTCCTTTTCATATATTAAATCCTAAAGGGCAATGGAGACAACAAAAATGCTGATGCTACTATTTTTCATCACTGTTAAGATTAAAAAAATAAACAAGTGACTACCTAATTGCAGTAGTTTGCTGTAATAAAACCAGATCCTTAAGTGAGTAATCTTGTCACCAAATAATAATAATAATAATAAAAAAATTTTTTTGAAAGGTTAATTTGCACCAGTCTGTCCCGGCATACCCCTCATCTAAAATTATTAGTGCTACGTGCACACAAATCAGGCAACAGGGAGTAAGGGAAGCTTGCAATCAGACCTAATGTCTTCCCTTCCTCTCAGCCCCCAGTACAGGACAGCCACTTCCTTTCTACAAACGCTTTGCTCAGATCTGTACACAAGACAGGCCACATCTTCCGGGGAGGCTCAAAGTCTTTGCAGACGCACAGTTGCCTTCAAAGCATCACTGGAAATCTGTGTGGGAAGACTCTAAAATATTAAAACCATCCTATACTCTTTTCTTCTAAGCCAACAACAAACCCCCTCTAAACTTATCTATCACTTCTCTGTTCAGTTTATTCTGGGCTGCAGAGTAAACTTTCTGACTGCTGAAAAAGATACACAAATACATAAGCTGCACCACATGTGCAAAGGAAAACAATAGAGAAAATCTATATGTCCTTTCCAGAAAGACACTTCTCTTCCAGAACATTAAAATTATGCATAAGCTTTTCCTCTATTACCAAAAGTAGGCAAAAAGAAGGCTGTTGTGAAAAATACTGCACTTCAAAATGTAGCTTATCTGTCCGAAATCCAAACTCACTTACCTTTTGGATCAACACTCCATTACCACCTTGCCAGATTTGCTTCTCCCAAAGGTTACCACTTGCCCTCTAGCAGATTCACAAGGCATTCAAGCCAGGATCTTCACTCTTAAGAAATCCCCAGCTGAAAGTTTGCTACAGCACTCGTAACCACAGCTCAGTGGCGAGCAGGACGCAACACTGCTCTTCCTCGCGCAGCGCTCAGGCAGCCAGCCTGTGCTTGCTGACTACAGATGAGAGATTGTCACATTTTCTCAGTTTCCCCATTTCTAACCTGAGAGCTACCCTGTGCAGTGGGATGACTTTCAGAAGACACATCCTTTGTACCCTCTCCTTGCTGCCAGATGTCCTCTGCAGCCAGTTCATGGCTTCTGTTTTGTATTTTGCAATAGTTAACAATTTTGGTAAAAATTCACAGACTACTACTACTGAAAAAAGTATGTATTATTCTTAAAGAAGGTGGAGAGGCCAAAAGATCTGATCTCAGTTAAATCCTCACTCATTTCTCTCATTTCGCATTTCTTTCTGACTGTCAAAGCCAGGCTTTTGCCAGTCCTATGTATAGATAACTGGATCCCTCTGAAATACGGTCAAGCTGACAAGATATGGGGCAGTACGATCGAGATGCTATTTCCCTGAAATACCTGGCACATTTGCAGTGTGCTACGACACCAGAAGAGCGTAAATTATCACAACTAACTGCGCAGAGAGAAAAGTGCCCTAACAGACCTTCAGAGGCTCATGATCAGTTTCTGAGGATGGATGCTGTAACCCCACAGATAACAGTGAGGCTGGGTAAATTGGTTTAAGTCTAACGAGGATCTAAAGACAAACAGGTACCAGAAATTCAGTGTATGTGCTGGTTACTGAAACAGAGAAGACACATGGAAATATTTTTTTCAGATTAATTTACATAAAAATAGATTTGACTTTCGGATGTACAGTAGGCGTGATTTTGCAAATCACTGTGTCGAAGAAATCTAAACAAAATCCATCTGCATGCTTATAAACATGTAGAAGTGTTTTAAGGGACACAATATGTTAAAAAAAATCAACAATAATGGTTAGTCCATGCTTCCAATTATATTCTTTCTTCAATTAGTCTTGAAGAAACTAACACCTCTATTAATCATTTCAATTAACTCCACGCACCACATGACATCCGCACCAGCAGCCCATATGTTGCGTTCCAATCACCCAAATATTAAAGCCTTTTTAATTGATTGATCTAAAGAACATTCAACAGGCTCAAGGTGGCAGCCAGCCAGGAAATCCCAAAAGAAGATGACAAAAAGGTGGGGGTGCTAAACCAGCTTCCCAATTTGTTTTTCCTCTTCCTCCAGGGTTCACTAAGTTAATCCAATCACAGCCCATAAAGCCCCTTTTTAATAAAATAAATAAATAGATAAGAGAACACACATGTTGGCTTTCCCCCAGAGAAGCCCCCTCCACTAAAGCCGGAGAGCCATCCTGTTAAGAAAGTGCCGCATACGAGGGTGCATTTTTTTATCCGGCAGAAATATTTAGCTTGGCCGCCCGCCAGGGAATGCTGAAAGAATAGACTGAATTAGGGGATTTACCTTCCACGTGTTTGGCACGCGTCATTAGAGGCTCTGAAGAGCTTGACTCTTTCGCTCTCTCACTCTCTGTTTTTTCTCCCCCCCCACCAGAGCTTTGATGCAGAGAATAAAGTATGAGCTATAAGAGCAGTTGATGTGTTGCGTTTCTAAGTGTTGGCACGGTGGCTTTTGTTCTGTCAAAGAAAACTGATGCCCAGTTTCTGAAAGTAAATTAATTTTTTTTTCCCAGTCAGGTATGGGGTGATATGTTTCAAAAGCATTCACTTTAACGCAGAAAAAAGCATGCTATTTTTCTTTCTCTCTTTTCTTAAAAAAAAAAAAAAAAAAGTTTTTTGCGTTTTCTGTAGACAGATTTAAACTTGGAGAAAGTGGCTTAAAAGTAAATTCCTTAAGTGAAACTCCAACCACAGAGTATTTTAGGAGCTCATTTGAAAGGTTAGTTTTGTAACAATAACCCATGAATTGCTCTGTCATTTCACTTTTATATGCTGTCATGTGGACTTATATTATATTTTAAAAACCACTTCTTTACACAAGTACTTTGGTCCTGCAAATAACTCTTAAGATCTATAACCAGAACACATTAGTCAAGATGGTTGGTCCATACCTCAAGTAACCCATGCACCTTCCCAGAGTTTCTAATTTGTGAAGGGAAAGATGACATTGTAAGTTAGCCTCTGGCCCCCTTAACTTACAGAGGGGGAAAAAAAAAACCCCAGAAACCCACCCCCACCCAGTTTCCAGCTGAATAAAAGCATGGAGGCCCTTAAACCAACAGTAAACGCAAATGTTTGTGTCTGGCACACATGCCAACTCTGTTTACAGGGCAGAGTTTTGCAGAACAACTCCCAGTGCCACCAAAACGCATCCACTGACCTGGTGTGAGCAGCAGGGAGAGCCCTGCTGCAGCTGCCTCTGCTGTACTGTCTCATCACAGTATCAGATAAATATAGGCCCTATTCACACAGGAGTTTTATCATTAGTGATTCAAGCAAATCAGTTTAGAAGCTATTTGCTGACATGCTTACTCAAAGCAAGGTTCAAGCAGAGTTTCTGAACTGGTGCTGGCTGTATCTTTATCCCGTCTGCGCTTGCAAATAAATCTGGGTCTGACTTTGGTTCAGCTAAAATCACATCACCAGGTGACAGCATGCAATTTTTCATCTCTCTTTCAGTAAAACTAGTTCATTGTGCCTTGCATATCAGGAGATCCCAGGGGCTACAGAAAAGCAACTAAAGGGATGGATACTGGCCCTCAACTGAAAATACAAGATACTAACTCCAGCATCGGAAGGGTGCTGAGGACCATCTCCTCGCTGAATGTAAAACACCTCAGCTGTAGGGACATCCTCATAGCTGAAGGGCAGGCCCGTAGTTTATCACTTCTTAAATAAATCATTCATAATTCATAGCCAGGTTGAAAACCACACAAATAATGAGCTCTCAGTATTACTCAGCGGAAAGTGAGAACTGGAGTTTTCTACCCAAACCCGTAAAGGCTGACAAGCTCAGACATGTTTTTGTGAGCTCTTTCCTGGACCTCACGTTTTTAATTCAATTTAAAGAAAGCTAGGCAGCCACTTCCCCCCTGTCTTTTAAGTAAAGATGTTAACATCTGTGTCGATAATACAACTACCCCTTCTTTCATCAAAGGCTTCTGCAATTGCAGAGGCTTTCTTTTCATCACAAGGAAAAACTGCAAAAATAATACTGCCTAGTTCTGCTGCTAAGAGGGCAGGTTTGGCTCTACATGCTGCACGGATGCCAGCCGGTGGCTGAAGCACTGCTTTATGTTTCCAGTAGACCATCTTTGCTGCTAATTGAATCTCCAAACAACTGGCCGTGCAGCACTTGACTACTGCACGCCAGTAGTCAGTAGGAACTGCAGCAGATAATTCCCCACTAGCTGTTTCCACTTTATCAGAAAACAGAGTAAGCGTTCTGGACTGACAGTCCCAAATTGGATAATTCCTCTGCGGAAAGACTGCAGGTTCAATAGAAAATAATTGTGAATTAAGGTGCGGGTGCTGCAGGCTCGCATTCCGTGACAAAGCACCATGGGGCAGCACACGCTTTTCAATGCAAACCTGTAAGCAAAGGCGTTCGGTGCTCCTCGGTCCCCCAGCACACGGCTGCCTTCCTGCAAAACACCCACCAAAACAAA
The DNA here is from genome assembly GCA_013389945.1 of Fregata magnificens. Lineage (NCBI taxonomy): Eukaryota > Metazoa > Chordata > Aves > Suliformes > Fregatidae > Fregata > Fregata magnificens. The sequence continues at coordinate 357,205 of WAAD01025434.1, read as the reverse complement.
AAGTGCATCTCTGTTGTCTCTGGCCTCCGTCATGTACTATCACAGGAATATCCAGCTGTCCACGCCTGCGACCGGGAACTGCCTGCCTGCGTTGCCTCTTGAGTGGTTACAGTGAGGCCAAGCGTATTTCAGTACTGACTGATATTTTGAAACTTCGGCCACATAACAGTGAGCATTGGTCTGACAATACCAGTTCAGTGGCAAATTGCTTCGTCTATTTGTCATAACTGCAACAAACTTGTGTTTAAACACAGTCTGCTATGCTTACCATATTTACACATTAAAAATATGACCATTATAAGTGAAATAAAACCTCTTTCTTCCCCCCTACATCTCCTCCCTCTGTGTTTTTAATTAAAACCACGAACCAACACATGTATCTATCCTTCTTTCTGTAATAGTTTGGGATTCCACACTCAACTACTACAAAGATAAAATGAACCTTTATGTGTTAGCGATTCACAATGCAGTAAATTCTCCTTTCCAAACCTGCCGTCTTCATTAAAATCTTATTTGCTTGGTAATCTCCTTTGATCGCTAAAGTTATAAGAAGCCCCCTCCTCTTCTTTTGATACTATCAGTGTAGCTTTTGACCAGAGAGCGTGATGAATTAAATGTATGACAGATATGACAGGTGAGGAGTGCTTGGAGAGGGCTTAAACAGCAGGGATAAGACAAAGCCCCCATTTAAGAACAAAACCCCTACCCGATGGCTAGCCCATTAATGACCAACCACTCTATTTGTCCTGGTGGATGAGGAGCAAGCTGATACTACAGACAAAGCTTTGTTAGCCACGGGGCTGTTCTTCAATCAGGCCACACAACCAACTAATTGAAATGCCCAGTTTTCCCCCCTCAGGATTTGATATACAAGCTAGGCGTTTTGTAGGTATACTCTTTGGGCCCCCCCCCCTCCTTTTTTTTTTTGCCTATAGTGTATTAATTCAGCCACCACAAGTTTACAGCTGGACTAAGTGGAATTACAGCATATAAACCTGAAAATCTATCTGCAGGGATCCAGCTAAGCCCTGGAGAGAGGCAAGTCCAGCAATACAAATCCAAGGAATTTTGGAAGCCAATCCATTAGGATTACTAGGCCTTTGACTTTGGAAGTCGCAGGCTCAAAATATGGAAGTGATGAACTCTCAATCTTCCTTCATTTTAACCTCTTTTCAGAAGACTTATTGACCCCATTTTTTTCTCTATTAAAACAACACATTGATAAATGTGGACAGAATTATATTGTTTTTCCACTATATCTGCAATGAAAGAAGACAGGAAAATATCTGCTTTCTCAAACTCATGGTTAACATGCCCTTTAAAATTTCATATGTATTTTCTACATATTTAGAGTTGTCACAAGCAAACTCGTCACCCTTCTCATCAGCTAAAGACCGCTCTCCCCCTCTTTAAAGTTCATGTTAATTTCCAGCATGCTGTGCTATACCGAAACGAGGAGTTTCAGGCTCTAGTTACTTTAAACTACAGGCTGCCTCCCAGAGGTGAAGAAATCTCTGTGCCCCCCTGCAGACCAGGATTATATTCCCAATGAGCAGTCTCTTACTTTAGCCTACCCATCTGTGGTTAGCAGAAGGCCAGCAGTTTCCTGAGGTAGGTGCCAAAACGATATTAATTGTTAAACCCAACTGTTAAAGAAAAGAAAAATTATATTATAGGGATGCAGCAATGAATCTGACACTATCTTTGCTCTGGGTATAATGGAAAACACTAAATGAAGCAAGAAGAATCTTCACTTTCAGAAGAAATTCAATTTTATCTCTTTGTTCCTTCCTGTCCTGCCCTCGCAGCATGCTGTAGGCTGAATCACAGGTGCTGGTATCAGGAAACCTGGGTTCTGTTCTTAGCTTTGCCACGGGCTTCTTACGTGGCTTCTGGCATGCCTTGTACCCTCTCCGTGCCTCAGTTTCCTTATCTAAAAATGCAAATATTCCTACCTGTTTCAGAAGGAGTGTGGTCTAGTGGTTTAAACCACAGAATCAAGACATCCGAATTCTCAAACTGAATATGGTATCAATTTCTGCTGTGGCTTTGAAGCAACTACCATTACCTACCCAAGGGGTCAGCTTCCCCTGGAAAATGTTGAATGGCCAAAACCCAGGCTTCCTGGTAGAATGTGCATGCTACTTTTCAAGTGAGTGGTATTTCTGTCTGGATGAGAGCTCAGCCTCACCTTGCAGTGAGACCACTTACCTGGAGCGCAAGAGAAAAGACGGTCTGAGCTATGGCCAGCAAAGCTTTTGGGAGCCGCTCTCACTAGCAGGCTACGGTGACCGCCTCCCCAAGTGCTTGTCCCCAGGCCACCCAGCAGAGCTGGCCTGACTCTGGCCCAGCCATTATGGTCCTAATTCAGCATGTGGAGGCGTAAGTCCCAAGTCTTCACCAAGGGGGACAAAGGGCTGAAACAACAGCTTTCCCCTTCCCCAGGGAGCACTCTGTAACTTTTGGCTATTTTGCAGCAGACCAGTTGGTCTCTCACGCTCTTTCCTCCTCCACTTTTCCTCCATGAAAAACTCCCCAAAGTTTTGAGTCCGTTCCACTCAGAATAAGTAGCAATTTGAAAACTTTCACAAGGCAGAAAAAGCATTTCCTGCCTGGCTCTATCTCATGGCTCTCTGGCTCACAGGACACTTGCAAAGATTAATTAAATAATGCTTAGATATTCATAATATGCAAAGTCCCAGGCAAGTGATAAGTGTTAACGTTACGAAGCATAGAAGCATCATTCAGAGAGAATTGCCTTACAGAAGTCTAGAGGAAAATATTGTTAACGTCACAGAAATATGTGTTCCTTCACTATGGACTCCAATAAACCTAGGCAAAGTTGTTACCAGTACCATCACTAACCTCTCACTGAACAAGACAGACTGTTTTTTAGGAAAAGGGGACTCAGATCAATAAGTTAAAGGGGGAAAAAAACCCAAAAAGCATTAATCTGGGGTATTTTGTTTTTGAACGTGCAGATCTGAACGGAAGCTGCGTTTTTTTAGACAGCTTTCCAATCTCCCTATTAGATATAATGTTATAGTCTTATTACACATGTTGCCTACTAGATGTGCTCTGACTTTTATAGATGTCAACCCCATTTCTTAATTCAAGACATTTGTCTCTTGTGATCTCTGCGCCTCTGGGTTAGAGTTCCAGCCAAAGAGGTGAGCCAGCTCCTATCTGCAATGCAGCCATAAAATCCTGCGGCGCTACATCCCCAAAAGCCGCTGCTGCCCTGTGAAAAGGCCTGGATTTTGTCTGTCTGCAGCTCAGCACCCAGAAAGGACATTTTGCAGAAGGGCTCGGTGGACATCCAGGAAAACTGCTTTCAGGACCTTATCTGAAGGACAATACTTAACTTTCACCACCTGGGCCTGGCCCCTGAAAGGAAACAGTCACACTCAATTATTGTCTTTTTCTAGACAATTACTATTTAATCAAACCTCCAGCTGATATTAACTGGTGGAAAAAAGGCTATTTTTAGTCAGGATAGTGATTCCCCCTCACTCCTTTCATCTATGAGTAATGTATTTCCTTTTGCTCTCAGTACCACAAACCAGTCCACACCAGATGCTCAGTATTAGGTAAAATTAAAAATGTGGGCATCATACCCTTTGAAAGATGCTTTGAACTCAAATTAATATACCTAAACCCACTATTTAAATTAAAGATATCCTGTCTCTCTGCTGTGTAGTTTTCCCTTTTATCAGAAGGGGAATTTTAGTCCATTTAAAGGTTTTCTGGTTCAGCTCCACAGACCACACTTTGACTTAACAACACATTGTAATTTCCTTTTAGCCACAAGAATAAAGGAAACGTATAGAAGCAACACCATAATCTTGTCAAGCACCCTCTTTTGTTTCCCTGAACAAGCCTGTTCGAGAAAATGTGAAGCCTAAGATTTTTAAGATGTTTAGATCATGGAATACTTTTATTGAAAACAGACGTATGTATTTTTACACATCTACTGATGTACCCACACACATAAAATATATGCCTACTAAATTCTTTTATGGACAAGAACAGAGCAGTCTGCAACCTGCAGAGGTTTTGCAGAGTTCAGTCCCCTTGCCTCAGCATTTTACCTTTTCCAGACTTTTGCCCAGAATCCATGTGGATACTTGAGAAAGCCCCACCAGTTCTCACACCCAGGGAAGTAACAACCGGGGAGCGCCTGCACCCAGACTCACCTGTGAGCAGGGCACTCTAACTGCTGTCAGAAGCAAAAATGTGGGAGCAACATAAAATACACTGATTTCTAATGTACCTCTATGTACATATAAGAAATGGGCTCCTGCACTACTTGTGCCATTTAGTTGCATCTTTAATCTTTTTTAAAACTCAGTGATTTAAATGCACCTGCTCCGCTTCTGGAGAGCTACAGGACTCGATGCAGTTTGCTGAACATACTCAGACTTTCCATTTTATAAGCAAACACCGTCCACCTTCACATTCAGTCTATCCCCTCTTGATGTCACCTTTGATGTCACCACTGACAACACTCAGAGTATAGGCAGAGGTGTAAGAGCTGCCTTTTCCCTTTGCCGCTGAGCCACGGAGCTGCAAGTGCCATGGCAATGGGGAGCTGGCCCTGTCTTAGGTCCCGCGGGACTGTGAGGCATGCCCTGACGCACACGGCAAGCCCTGGGGGCACCCATGCGTGCTCTGGGGGCACCCAAGGGTGCGTGGAATGCCGCTGCCTCTGCAGACCCCAAGATCTCACTCGGTCCCTGGCAGCTTTGCCGAGGTGCCGGTGAGGCATTGGAGGGCAGCCCGGCCCTGGCCAGAGCATGGAGAGAGGGACCTGCCAGGAGAAAAGCCAACCACCAGGCTGGAGAAACCGATGCTGAACCCGCTGTACTTGGCGAGGGGAGAGGTATTAGTTGGCAGAGCTAATGATGCCAAGAAAACGTACTTTGGGACAAAGCAAAGGAGCAAGTTAAGCATCTGCGAGTTCTCTTGGTGAGGGTTAGACAGTGATAGTAAGCGAGTTTATCCCCAAGAGCTTTCTCCTCGCTGGAGGTGTTGAGTTAACTGGCGGTGACCTCCCACTGACCCACAGGCAGCATCTGCAAGTGGTGCACGGCGGTGGCAGCCAGGAAGCACTTCTCCCAAACAGTGCCCTTTCAAAACACCACTCCGAAAAGCAGCAGCTGAGGTGACCCAGGAGTCAGCCGCCCAGCCCCGTCCAGTGTGGAGGACGTCTCCCTTCACCCTCCTGAGGTTTCATCCATCTTCATTTGCTTTTTCTTGCTGCCATTTCCTCTGACTTTTCAAACTTGGGACACTGGTAGCTATTATTCATTCTCTTGTTTCTTACCAGCCACGCAGCAAAGAGCTGCAGCTTTCTATCAATAAATATCACATCGGTGCTTATGTAGCCATTACTTTAATCGCTGATTTTTTCTCCTCAGGCATCTCTTGAGCAAAAGCAGGTTTTACTGCATTATTACAGTTTAGATTTCTAAGAGAGAAACATCTCAATGCAATTATTAAACGTCACTCTGGGTAGCTGCAAAATGACTTGCTAATGAAAACTCTGAATAGGAATGAAAATATAACTGAGGTATGAAGAAAGTAACTGCCCAAACCATTGGAGGTTAAGCAGGTATGAACAAACATCTTCATTGTGCACCCATCTTGTCCATAAAAAGGGTGAAGAGGTGAAGCAGCAGGATTCATCCCTTCCACCACGAACAATGGTGTAAGCACCAGAGGCTCTCCAATTTCCAGCTATAACAAATCATTTAGCTCTGGATAATTCCAATAATTTTAGTCAGCAACTTGCAAAACTGCATAACTTGTACTCAGTTGACATCAATTTGAGTAATCTTATTCCCATGTCTGGTTAAGAGGAGACCAATAATAGATTTTTTTGGCTTCGCAGTGGAGAGGGAGAGAGCTAGCCCTTCTCTTCCTCTCCACTTCGGGGTGGTTTGGAAGGGACAGGGGAGAAAAGGAGGTGTTGGGGGAGGAGAATTGGGGGAGAGATGGAAAAGCGAGCAGGAGTCCTGGTAGCAGATTTGGGCGTGGGATCGTGTTCTCCATTCTAAGGACGGACCCCAGAACTCCCATATCTGAACCCTCCTCCCCAAATGTAAGAAGGCAGGCTGTCCAGCTTGCATTAGTGGACAACGATGGTGGGGAAGGCATACAAATGTGCAGCTGGTGACAAGAATCTCTCTGCTCAACAGAAAAGACAGAAAGAGTCAGAAATTTTGCGTAAGAGGAAGAGATTGAATGACTTCCCCAAGGTTCCACTGAAAGCAGACAGCAGGGACAGGAGCTGAACCCACGCGTCCTGAATCACAGCCCTTCGTCTAAATCACAAGACCCTCCTTCCTCTTGTATGTTTTGCACTATCTAGGGTAATCAAGAAAAAGCCTGCCTTGCCCTCCTAAATCAGGAATTGAATACTAAACCTATAAATCACCTAGAAAATCCAGATGTCTTGACAGAAGGGCAATGGGTTCCATAGAAATGACAAACCTCGCTAGTGCTCCGGAAGGAGGGTGTCATTTCCTGTGCTGGTCATCCATGTTGAATCAAGATCAATTTAGATGGCAATAGGTTAGAAAAGCAGAGCCTTTCTTAGAAAAGATGCAAAAGAGCACGTCTACACCATGCAGCACACTCACTGCAAAGCCCGTGGAGCCAGCTCCGAGCCTGCTGACTATGGAACAGTGTAGTGTCGTGAGGGGCATCGCTGCATCAAGACAGCAGTGCAGATACATTAGCAGCTAAGTTAATAAGCCTTACAGCTCAGAAAGGCACACAATTTAAGTCCAGGGACATACTTATACTGTTTCTAAGGCTACCTCAATCACTGTTCATACTCTTGAAGGCCACTGAACCTTGTTCCATTATGCAACACAAGCATGATCTTTCTGGCTTTCGGGCTTTGCCAAGGTTGGGAAACGATATGGTTGTGCTCCATAAATATGTCATGGGGTAAACAGCAAGAAGCTATTTCTTGAGCTTTTTCAGTTGAAGATTTTCACAGAAGACCAAAACTGACCCGAGCAAGTCTGGGTCAGAAGTTCTTTAGTCTGAGAGGGGCTTTTTGGTCACAGCGGTGGGGCAAAAAATCCTAGCCTTGGTAAGACAGGCCTTGTTCATTAGTAAAATAATTTTTTTATGAAATTGCCTTTCTCACCAGGAGACTGGGCTGAGTGACCAGGGACACCTCCTCTAGACTCATTTTTTCTAAGAAATCTTCTAAGATATTTCTAAGAAATATCACAGTGGTCTAGACATTTGGATACTTCAAGAAGGATGAACTAGTAAGGCATTATGCATACATTTTTCAGAGCAGACCACACATAATGAAACAAAACAGAACTTTCCACCTTTGGAGAAAATTCTAGCTGACTGAGCAGTACACATGCATGTGCATGCCCATGAATACACACTATTTTCTGTATCAAGACCATCTTCAAGCAATTTCTCACTCTTATAATGCATTTATTTTATGTAAAACAGATGCATGTCTTTGGGGTAGGCTTTGTCTTTTAGTCTTATATTGTTAATGTCCCTTTTAATTAAAACAGGAAACACAAATTTCTTCATCTAGTTCCAAGCCTGAAGCCCACTAGCACAAGCAGCCATCTGCAGATTCTGCTGGAATCCTTTCAGCATCCCAAAATAAGTCTGCTGGTTGAATTCAGGATCTTCGGACAGGTATAAATCAGTGCAGCTCCACTGAGCTGTGCCCATTTACACCAGCCGTAAAGAAGCTGAACTAGTAGTGACGTATCCGTCCTGAGTTCCTTAAACAAGTCCTGAAACTCCATCACAGATTGTTACATTAGTACTATTTAATACCTGCACAGCTGATGAGAATGCCATCCTTGGTGGCACCACCTTTTAAAGTCACTGCTATGTGCTGTGCCTAGTGCGATGCAAAATAATTCAGATGTATCTTTTTAATTAAGATATATTTTTTTAAAAAAGTCTTCGCTTTTCTTCCTGTACCCAAATGAAGGCGGAAACAAGCATTTCCTTTCCCGATGATGGAATTGATACCAAGTATTATGTTAGTATTAAGTGAACTTCCTCCCATCCATTTCTGTTGAGTTAATGTCGTCTGACTCAAATGCGATTAATAAAAGCGGGCTGTTCAGTTCTGACAAACTAAAGCCTTGCAAGTTTACAGACACAATTGCTCCAGGCTCCCCCTATGGTTGATCAGATAGGATGTCTTTTGAATGGCCTCAAAGAAACACATTTTCACACCTGTCAGGCCTAGATTAATATCCCTGCTAATTGCACTTTAGGAACGGCCAATTAGTTCTAGTTATAGAAGCTTTCAAGGGTAAGGGGGAGAAGCAGCCTGTTATCACCATCAGGACTCATTGTTCCCCTGAATAGATTTGTGTCCCAAACTGCATGTGCCTCAGCGGTTTGACTGGAAGCCCTGCTGCACACCACTGCAATGACGCCTTTATCCTAGCCCCGAGCCCACTTTAATGATGATGGAGACAGCAGAGGTGACCATGATCGTAAAAGGAAAATAAACTAGCGCTACACTAAGATTACAAAGCCTATCACCCCTTTTCAAGCCAGAAGCAGTTTGCTGAAATTTCCTAATTATCCCAATTTATTTTTTTTCTAAGATAAAATTTCCTTTTTGCTCTAAAGGAATAGCACTTCGTTTGTAATAAAACACTTGCTCCTGCAAGGAAAAAAATGTCCGATAATGTTGCTGAATTTGCAAAAGCAGGATAAGTAAAGTTTCAGCCTTGAAGGAGCAGCCTGAAGAGTGACAACCGCAGAGCCAACACCACGGGTTGGACGCTTGAAAACAAGTGAGGGACCAAGGGTTAGTCCAGCCATTCGAACGTGACAGGAAGGCTAGTTAATAAACACCAGCTAACCCCTTCAATTACAGCAATAAATTGTTCAATTGGTTAAATGTCCACAGGTTCTGCCCCAAACACCGCTGTGAACTGTTTAATTAGCAAACTCTTGCATCACTGGACAAACAGATCTTGGCGAGCATGGGGCTGGGGGGGGGGTGTCACTCGCCCCCTGCAGAGCGAGGGGTGCTGGTGCCCTGTGCAGCTCACCGTTGCAGGGCTCGCCGTTGCAGGGCTCGCCTTCACACCACGCAACCCGCAATGTTTTAACAGCTCTGAAGATTATTCATTCATTGCTGCCTATTTTTCAAAATGGAATTAAGACCGTACAGGCCAAATACAGCTCAATCACCATTCTTTCCCCATCAGTTTTCTGTATTTTGATAAGACGCCCCACAAATTACAGCTTCTCACCTGCCACAAGATTAGATAGCCGTGCACACGATACAGGTTACGCAGCACAAGTGATACCGAGTACCTGGAAACTGCATGCTGTACAAAACAGACCTGCAGATTAAAAGTCAGCGAGCCTATTTCTTGAAAATATTTAACACACTAAATTTGGGATTATCTCACTGAGAGTTAAGAACATTTGAAGCCTTGTAAAATGATTTATCATCAAGATCACTGCTGGCTACAAAGCATATTTAGAGTATAACTCATGAGGCATATGCCACCATAACATTAAAAAATTCTGATACAAAAAAAGATTTTGGTGAAAGCTATTTTACAAAACAAAAAAGTTATTTCTGGTGAATAAAGCGACAAGTTTAAGTTGATCACTGAGGATCAATTCAGAGTTAAAGACTCACATAAATTGCCTTCATTGGACCTTTGATCAGTTTGATGAACCACTGATTCTACATGCTCTGTTACTAACTAAAAACCACACACTGATGCAGGGGGAAAAATATGTTGGTATTTAAAATTTCTATATTAATTAGATTAATTTACCAGGAATTTCATGTCCGAAAAACAACCAGTCAAAGGAGATAAGTACTATTTGTTATGTTTACACAATGAGGAGAAATTGCATTTCCCTCCTGAAGTTTTCTTAATGAACTAAAACAGAGGTAAATTTATCACAGTTGGGAGTAAAATACATACAGTGTTTGCCTGTGGAAAGCTGTAAGTGATCACTCCCTGTCTCTCTAGCAAAACTACTTATTTGGAAAAGGGCTTCAGGCAGAAATGTTCATTTAGAAACAAATTTTTTTTATAACATTCAGGAAATCTACCATTTTGCACTTCTGCCTGAGAGGTTGAGCCTGGATCCTCAAAGGATATCCAAAGCACAGACGGGCAATTCGGTTTATTGGGGGACGATGGGGTTGGACTATGTCTCATCCTCCACTTTGCAAAAAGGCACAAATTGTGCCGTTGAACTGAACTGAGGATGCTTCTGGCTAAGCTTGCTGGCTCCTGGGCGTTCTCTCCTGAGCACCATCTTCTCCCAGTGAGCCACGGGGAGAGCCTCAGCACCTAACTCAAGCTTGAAGATTCTCCCCCAGGTACCTACCCACAAGGGTCCAGATCCACTCTGGGAAGCCTGTAGGTTGAGCAGTGTGTTACTGCCTCACATTTAAGGACATAAATGGTCTTATTTGATTTAGCATGCACATCTTGCAGAGCTAAGCAAAGCAAAGTCTTAAATTTGGATTCACAGGAAGACTTTTGTTGCCTTCAGGAGTCACTGGGTCAATCTTGTACAGAGTATTTTGAATGCAAATTTTAATCTTTCTGTTGCCAGACCCAACAGAGAAAAAATGCTGCAAAGAGACCCTTTACTGCTAACAAATTATATCAGTTACCTCATGTTTGTACGTGGTGCTTAATGTTAAATAGTTCTGTTAAGTCAGTGTCATTAAAGCTGTGCACTCACTTAAAGAGCTTGCTGAATTCAGGGTTTTAGTATCTGTGCCTCAGGAGTGGACAATTTAG
>WAAD01025434.1:297766-346368 GCA_013389945.1 Fregata magnificens | reverse complement strand
ATACTTTTTTTTTTTTTTTTTTTTTTTTGGTGGTGATGGTGGTGTTTTGTAGTACTAAGCGAATTAACATCTCTGAAAAGTCTCAGGGTCTCAGGACAGGCTTTCAGTTGACATCTATTAGCATAGCCTGACTGAATTAAATAGACTGAAGCAATTCAGGCCATTGAGAATCCACGGGGGCAGGGCGGGGAGAAACTGCAAATTAGGAAAAGAATAGAGAACACAATACCAGCACTGATGTCCTGGCACACAGGCTTTTATTCTGGAGATAGTTTACAAGCAGTTCATAACCTTTGGACTCCAGACAGTCTGCAGAACCAACACGAGGAGGTTCAAGATTTGGTCTGAACTTTCCATCCAGCCCCCGGCACTGTCAATATTTGGAAGGTGCACTGGAACTCATAAAATCTCCATAAAATGGATGTTAGTGAAACAAAACAAAAAAACCCTGAAACTTGCATTCAGAAAGTCATTTTAGACTTTATTGCTTTAATCCAAAAAGCTATTAAGGAGATAAATATTTATACCTTTGCTATGCTTAAAAGAGGAATTTCCCAGCCAAACAGGTAATGCATTTTTGTTTAACAAACATAGAGTCCAAGAACAGCCTCTCGTTCCAGATTCCTAATTTCAGATTCACTTCAAAAATTTTGATTTTTAATCTTAAACTTTCTGCAGTTAACAGAATAATTCATAGAAATGGTCCAGGTGTGGTTTTTCTGCCTAAGAGAAAAGTGACTGAAGAATTCACAAAATCATCTATGTTTCAGGCCTGTCAATATTTCATTGATCTGTTTAAAATATCATCACTTCTATTTCATCCTCCATTATCAATCAATTTAGTTATCATATCAAACCATACTCATGCATGAATAAGTCTGCCAAGAAAAAATTATTTTAACAAAATAACTTCAGGCTACAAATTAAGGTTTTGTTCTTTGATAGCCATTTTAAAAGACTAAATAAGAAAAGATTTACAACTATGTATTTTATTTTGTGAATGAATGATTCTTAAAATAATCATTATGTACTCTAGAGGTTTTCATGACGTTAACTAGAAAGTGACATTTACTATTAACTTAATTGACAGAGCCTTTGTGCAACCGAAGTCAAATGAAGTATACTGTTAATAAACAACATAAAAATAAGAGAGAAACAGTTATCTTTTAATTCACTCTTCATTTTGTTCAACACATGTTTAATGCTGTAAGTCACAGGGAACTTCATTGAATTAGATGTACTTACACCAGTCCAAAGATAACCTAAATGAAGAGAGAGTTGAATGCCCAACAATGTTTTAACAAAGAATTTTTATCTGGTCAATAAAAATACCTTAAATGCATCAAATTCTAAACTTCTGTCCTGAACAGAAGCTTCTATTGTGAGCAGCAGATGCTATACAGTTATAAATCCATTACTTTATTCAAAGCTAACAATCTCATTTGTTTGTAGAGGTAGGTCACTTAATTCATCAAGGGAGGAAAAGTTAGTTTGAAAAAATAATCACAAAGAGACAATTTCTGAAGTACTTAATATATCTCCTACTAGCCATGGTCAAAAACCTGAAATATCAACTTACTCTACTCATAACTGTGAAAAAACAGAACACACTGTTTTTGCTCTAGATGTACTTTTGAAGCCTTCCATGCTGAGTTCTGGGTTTCTACCTGTAGGAATGAATGATTTGCTTATGCTCAATAAAAGCCTACTTTTCTTATTTCAGATGCATAGAGGGGATTTGTGTTTGCCATTTAAAAAAAAAAAAAAAAAAGAGACAATTACAACTCATCCAGAACCAGCATTTTTCTAACAGTTCAAGAGCTGTTCAGATTAAAGATACTAACTCAACCCATTTATAAGCTGAGATGATTAATCAAGTTGACCAAGCAATGCTATCACTGCAAGAACTGTGCTTGGGTGAGAGGTCTCTCCCATATACAAAATGTAAATTTTTGTTTTGGTAAAAGTTCAGAAAACAAGATTGTTATCCCACATGCCTTATGACAAGCAATCTCCACAAAGTTTTCAAAGCCCCCAGCATATAAGCAAGATCCACAGAGTTTTGACTCACCTGATCTATTAGGCTTTTGCCTTGTACAGAAAGCTCAAAGTTTCAGCACTATCTTGCCCCTTCATTCACCGCACAGAGTATCTCCACACAGTAACCTCCTTTGTAAAACATCATCTTGCCTATTTCTCTCCCCTGTCTCAAAGCGTGAAAGCAAAGTTACGCCAAGTATCCTGAGAAGCTTTATACTGCATCAAGCACCTGTTCAGACAACAGTCAGTTAAAAAAGCAAAGTAACAGCTGAGTTAAGGTCAGCCACCCTACAAACTTCAGGACATAGTCAGAGACCCCACTACCCTCATCCCTCCCATCTTTATTTGAAAATAGCAGCTCTAGTAACGTGATGCCTGCCTTCCCTTCCCTGTTTGAGCAGGCAGTGAAAGCCCTCCTGCTGTCTTCTACTCTTAAGAAGAAAGAATTAGTCTCCAACCTGCACTACGCCTGTCTGCAGAAATAAGACAACTCATCTCACACTGACAGCATTTGTTTAAGGAGCACAGGTTCAACAGAGCCGGTTAACCATTAGCTAGCACCCATACAGATCATATTACACTCACTATGCATACTTGTTAACATATGCTTAAATGAAATTTAGTTTAAGATGAGCATTTGGGTCAGTCAGTCTTCTCTAAGCATTGCCAAAGGGTAACACCAACTGCCCCAACACAAAGCATCATGACGCACACTGAGCCAGCCTTGGGCACAAGCTCCACGTTTGCAGAAACGATGGTTGTCAAGTACTTCACTTACACAACTCAGACATCTATTACTGGTACTAAAAACTGCTCAGAAGGAATTCACAGGCACTAAAAACACCTACAAGAGGTTTGCAGATTTAACAACCATCCCTAAAACCAGTCCATGCAAAAGAGGTTTCGTTCCCATACACTCATCCATAAGAGGCTCAACTCTAGGGGCGAAAACAGCACCTGTCTTCCTAAAAAGTAGTGGAAAGTTACCACACTTCTTCAAATCTTTTTTTCTAGAGTCTTAGAAGTTACTCATGCTGGTCAAAAAGCTACTTAGTGCTGCCATTATTTTGTATTAACCTAAATCTTGACAAAAACTTTAGCTGTAATGGTACTCCGTCACATCACATAAATTATTTTGTCAAGCCTAAAGCACAAGATTTATTATTATGGGCTTTTATTACAAAACCATCTAGAAGCCACAAGCAAGAGTGCCGTGCCAGGCATCACGTAAACGCATAGAAAGAAACCTCACCACCTCAAAGAGTTTGCAATCAGATAGAGAAGGGGGAGACAACGTGAAAGAAGGGAAGTGGCATTACCTTCACTTCACAGGACAAATAGAGTATGTATTGAGGCTTAGAAAGACTAAGCCCCTTCTCCTGCAACTTTAGACTTAGCATGGCAGCTATTAACATTATAGAGCTTTTTATGCATGCCAGGGCTCACCAGCGCCAGGACTGAAGCACAACGGATTGTCAGTCTCCAGCAATTTAGTCTAAAACAGATGTAGGAACGGAATGCACATCTCTGCTATGTCCTACCCACGATTTTAGCAACCCCAGCTTTACCCCGTTTTTACACCTATACACCCTTCTTCTTGTGACAGTTGGTGCTACCCTGTTCCTGGTTTATATTAATTCAAGATCAAAATCTAGTGCCTAGCTTTCCAGTCTTTGTAGCACAAATAAGATTAATTTTTAATTTTAAGGCCCTGATTCAGCAAAACATTCAACTACGTGCTTAATTCTATCCCTATTCAGTAAAGTACTTAAGTATTTGCTTAATTCTCATTTACTCTGCTGAGACTCGAACATGTGCTTAAAGATAAGCCTCTTCTTAAGTACTTTGCTGAACTAGGGCCTAAACTGTGACCTAGGAGCCAGGAAGAAAAGAAGAAAATAGATCAATAATGTCCAGTGTTATTTCCTCACAAATATTAGGCTGCTGAAAGGAAAAGATGAAGAAAAAATAAAAATAAAAATCACTTTCATTCAAATAGTACCTATAGTACAGTTGTTTTATGGGAAGAGACAAACTTTATGAAATCCTGTTAAGAAATATCTCTTTAAAAAAATCCTTCTTTTTGCTGATTTGTCTACAAACATGCATTATAGCAACGTGTTGAGCCAACCACTGACTCTCAGTTACATGACAGGAATCTTAAAGTTTTTCAAGCTAGGTACCTGATGATTAAGTATAAAATAAAATTTAGAGCAGAATCCAATTTAATGAGTACAGTGGAATAGAATTCAGTTTTGTATTATCTGAAGACAAAAATAATGGCGAAATTGGGAAGATGCCAGGGAAGAGACCCCATGCTAAAAGCAAAAAGAAAAAAAAAAAAGATAGACTCTGGTACTCCACTAGGAAGAAACCGCTAAGAGTTGAGTCATCATCAACAGAGATCATGCAGACACTGTGTAATACATTCACCTGCTAAAAAGTCTCATCATGGGTGGATCCTTGGGCCAGCACGGAAGGAATACAAGATGAGGATCAAAGAAGCCCTTGGCAGGTACGAATGTGTCTACACATCTAAGATTAGGCTTAGATAGCAGAGAAGGCAAAATATTACATTATTTCGAAAAAGACAGATGTATTTGGTAGGGGCTCATTTTTTTATGCATTTGCCTGCCCTACCATTACGACCCTGAATCATTCCATAAAGCATGCTTCTCCAGTGGTAAGATCCTAAACTGACCAAACATACCCTTTTCACTGCAGGTTCAGTGTTCAAACTCAAGCTACCTCGCCTGTTTCAAGGACATCAGTATCAATTCAACTGACATGGCCAGAAAATATTGGAAAGCTACAAGTCAGGAAAAATATCTGCAGATGAAACTTATGCTGTATTTCTTCCAATGATGCATCTCTATCATTTCACTGGCAAAAAGTTTGGTCAAGCCCAAGTACTAAAATTGGATACATACTGCTAAACTGTAGAAAGATGCTTTCACTATGTGTGTGCCCACGCAACTGCAACTGGATGCCCCAAGTGCTTTCCACCCTCGGAGTAACTGGCCTGTTAGCATTTTGCCAGGAGAAAGGTCCTTCTCACAAGTAAAGACTAAACACTCAGGTGTCACCGGCAGGTCTTCTATTGGCAAGTCTTTCATGTCAGCTGCTGCTGCTCTTCCTTCAGGAACTGCTCTTCCTCTGTAGCTGGGGTCACTGTTTTCATCTACCTTTTGATTTCTAGCAAACAGGAATGCTATTTAATCTTTGCAGTTCCTAACTTACACATATGCTTAACTTCATGCACTGTGAATGGTTCCACTGAAGCCTGAATTACAGTACACAAAACTAAAACATATGCCGAAGCGCCTGCAGGATTGAGGCCTAAAAACCTGAGCATTTACTAGCTATTACCCTTTTGATGGATCCATGCCACTATAACGATGGATAAAAGT
Source organism: Fregata magnificens (assembly GCA_013389945.1). Lineage (NCBI taxonomy): Eukaryota > Metazoa > Chordata > Aves > Suliformes > Fregatidae > Fregata > Fregata magnificens. Next base: position 340,918 of record WAAD01025434.1, on the reverse strand, counting down.
GTTTATAAAAAAAGCTTTGAAGATGGGAGATACTCCATAAGTACATGTGTGGGGTAAGGGAAGTGGAAAGGGCTAGAGACACAGATTGCATTGGCCATCCTGATGTTTGCCATAGAAACCACACATCATTATTAGCAGCTGTAGGATTAAGAAGCCTATGTGGTTGAGGAGGTTCCTCATATTTTGGACGAGCACAGCCAGATAGCAGAGGGTGCAGTTCCTCAGCTCCCACCTCAGTTCAGTCCTCGAAAGGAAGATGCCCCATGCGGACACGGAGTTCCTTGGAAGGCTCAGCTGCAGTGATACCCATGCTCACCACCAGCACACACAGCCGCCCCTGTCAACATGGCCTTTGTCACTCTCCTGCCCATGTGGCAGTGGTCATGGCCAACGGCTAGGACAGAGGATGGTGAAGGGATGAAAAACGTTTAATATGTATTCCCTTTGTCAGAAGGGTAGGAAAGGTCACCTGGCGCTCCCCTTCAATCACACGCAGAGCCAGGTACCTGCCGTCCCCTCCTGAGCTGCCGGGGCTGTGGAGATATAAAATATTTTCTAACAAAAAGAAACTGGATCACTTGCCTGGGGGAGCTGTAACGTTTATTCTGACGACAATGAAAGACGGCTTTGATCACCGCAGCGGCCATACATCTCTGATTGCAGATGGCAAGCCCACCTCAACACAGTTACAACACATGTACCGGCCTCCTTCCTCCTGCCAGGCTGATGTCAGGCTAATCAGTTTGATCTGACAGATTTTAATTAAATTAATTAAGGCCTTTCTGAATGGACTTGATTAGTGTTCCATAGAGGAATCCCTCGTGAAAAGAAACCCTGTCAGGAAAGGCCCTGATATTTTTCTCCTCTCACAATGAGAAGTTTCTTGGGTTGTTACTGGATTTTTTACACCATTAATAAAAGTACTTTATAAACACATAGCGTATGATGGTTTTTGAAGCTTGACACCCAATTATATTAAATTAACAATAGCCTTCTACAAACAAACAGAAGATTTCATGTCCTCCTCCAAGCAATTTTGTTACTCTGCAGTTACTGCCAACTCCAGCATTTCAAATACAACCACATATTCTGATTTAAACAGAAATATGCAAAATCAAGATGCAAAACAATCCTGATCACTTCCAATCAACCTTCTCAGAGTGGCTTCTTGTACAAATATTGGAAACTCAGCATGTGTAGAAATGCGGTGTTGCTAACACTGTGAAAGGCCACCTTGTTCCCCACATTGCTTTGTGCAAGAACAAAGACCATTTTTGTTCCATGGGACTTGACTGAGATTGTGTTGGCATCATTTTGAAAGGGTTCAATATGGGCAAAACCCCGTCTTGACCACACAGATGCAACAGCACAACCGAGTTAAAAGGCATCATCTTGCTTCCCATACCACATTTGTGATCTGCAAAAGCACCTAAGATGGAAATCCCCTGGTGCTGGTACATGACAAACAGTGGTCACAGTCACACCGTCTACAAGAGATGTCCCACCGCCCGAGACAGGCAGAGCTAGTGAGGTCCTGCAGCCAGTAATGACGACTGCTGTATCAGAACTAAGTTGAATGGACGTGTGCTTCAGAAGCCTATTAAAAAGTGACATAAAATCCTAAGTTTACAAATAGAAGAGCTCATTGTACTGTATTTACAGTAACGGCATCCTTGACTAGACGATAACCATAAAAACGCAGGTAATTCTTACGGCTAGTTTAAATTAAATGTACTTTGAAAAACAAACTCACCTCTAAATCTTTTTTTAGTTTTCCCTTGTATACCAGGAAGAAAGTGGACTTCTCTACCCACTTTTCATATCTCCTGTTTCTCCCCACTTCATAGGTTTCATTTAATAGTAAATGAAGCTTCCCAAGAGTTGCAAAGGATTTGAATTCAACCTGAGAGGAAGCAGCAGTGATCTTGTTGTGACTGAAAGGATGCTAAGAGCTCAGGTGCTGAAAAACCACTACTTCATCTGCCAACACTTCCTTTTCCTCTGAAGCCAGAGTGGTCATTCAAAACGCTTGAAGTGTCAAATGATGGTGCGCCCTACAAATTTTTTTCCGACACAGGCTGAACAGGGGAAGGGAACTCTGAGGTGGGAAGATACTGCATTCTGAATGGAAGTTAAAGTGAAGGAGAAAAAAAAAGGCAATAGGGAAAGGATAGAAAAAGGAGACAAAAGGGGTGGAGCAGTAAGCTAGAGAGAGAAGATTAAGACACAAGGTACTCTGAGGGAGACAGTGAATGAGATAAAACAAGAGGTAAGGCTGATGTCCTCCAAAGAAAGAAAAGAGCCTGGAAAAGAGAAAATAGTGTTAACAGGAACTTACTTTATTAAATAAGAAAGAGGAAAGAAGAAAAAGAAAAGGCCATTATAATTTTTATTCCATGCCCCTCTCTTTGTTTTTATTTTTTCCATTTTATTTTCAAGATATCTGTTATGCTATACATGTCACAAAAGAATCCTGTGCTTTGCTAAGTCAGCACTTATTTACTATAGTGTTTCAATAAGCAAAAGCTATTCCAGCTTATCTGCTGGTTAGTCTGAATCCAGCAGACCCAAATGCGTTTTCTGGTGCTATTTTGATTAGAGTCTCATGGTTTTCTGAAGTTCAAATTCATTTATTCTGAGCTTGAGCCAATAACTAAAGTCTTCTTGTTGTCCTGAGATCAGATTTACATGTCAATGTACAAATTCCACTCTCACAAACATACCTGGTTGCAGCATCTGTTGCAGTTTTATTCTCACGACCACACTCAGACAAGAAATATAAATTGGCTAGAGTGTAATTCTGTCTAGTAATTTCAACAGAAACATCTATTTTGGGACTATTTTATAAATGCTTCAAGGAAAGAAGGCAGATAAACAAAGAGGGATAGATTTGCCTTTGCAGGAAACAAAAAAGGGCTTCGTTTAATAAATTATACAAAGAAAGATAGGTTGCAATAAAAAAAGACACATCCAGGAAGAAAAAAGAATTCAGTGCGACTGACCTTCAAGTTCCCTCTACTCTTTCATTAACTGTCCACTGAGGTGATCCCTGGCCAAATACGGGCAATTCAGAGCCTGTCAGAGAATTACAAGATGAATTAGGGACTGCTGCCACAAATTTACAGCTACCAAGGCCTCTGCTGATTAAATTTTCCCAGACTTGAAAGTAATTTCACTGGAAACACTCTTAATGTGGCCCCAAGATCAGCATCACGACAAATGAGGAAGGGGAATAACACTTTTCCCTTCCAATTACTGGGTGATTTTTTCTTCTGTGTGATTTGTAAGCAAATAGACATAATTTAAGCCAGTGTGACATAAAAGTGCCAGATCTAACATGGATAGTTTGCATTCTAAAAAACTTCCCAGAAAAATCTCCGTTTTCAATTTCCTTAAGGAAAGGTGACTCCTCTATTTTAACTTCTGACTTGCAGAGCTTATTAAATAATTTCAATTATCACACTAAACAATGACTGACTCACCGCGAAATCAATTGAGAAGCTAATGTAGTTGAAACTGTACACAGATATGCTCACTACAGGTGAGTAACTTCACATGCATGAGTAGTGTCACTGCACTTGGTGGCATAACTCATGTGCATAACTATTTGCAAAACCAGGGCCTCAGACTGTAAACTCACTGAAGCAGAAACCAGATCTTATCTGCCTGTAAAGCACCTGGCAGGGCACCTATCTTTGCCACTACATAAATTAATTATCATTAGCATCTGAATTTTGTCAGCTCCAGCATTCTCCTCTAACCTCAGACACAGAATTTCTTCCCAGAACGATGTTTGTGCGCAGTGGATGATAGTAATACATATGTGGAGATATTCAACTATTCTGGGATTTAATGTAGAGTTGTTTCAAAAATTTCAATACAAGATGAACATGTGTAAGACATCTGAAAAGCTTCTAAGGTCCGAGGTCTGGGTGGGGTAAGGGAAAACTTTAAAAGTAAAAAATGTACTGAATTGAAATCCTGAAACACTTTGACCTTTAAACGGAACCTTCCTCCCCTCCTGAGGTTTAAGATAAGTTCAGCAAACAAAATTTCACCCTGGGCTTGACACATAATCTGCTAAATTACTGAAGAAATAAACAAACACTTTTTCCTTTAAAAATTCTCAGCATAATTTTAGGGGAAAGACACCACTTCTTATAACTACTGGTGAGGTTTTCTACATACAAGCTTACATACGAGGTAAAGCACTCTTAGATTTTAAAAGGAAATACAAACTTAGATAGAAAGAGTTGTGAAATAGCAGCTCGAAGATAAGGAGCTCTGAACAAGATGACTTTTGGTCATCTGAAGAAAAGAATAGTCGTCTTCCTTAATCATTTCAGACTGATTGCTTCAGTTTGGTAATCTTACATTTCAATAGCTTTTTATACTGCTGAACCTACAGAAATGGGGAGGGGGTACAAGAGATGACGGGACTGGAAGTGCCGGTCAGTTCACTCAACCCTTTTGGTGCACCTCAGCTAACATTTTTTAAAAGTTCTCCAGTTTTTCTTTCAGAACGCTAGCTGATTTCATTTCCAATGGCAAAAAACCAACCATGAGCAAGTAAGTTGAAAGGAAAAAAAAAAAAATCTAGTGGTATACAGTTCTTTTTTTCTCACGAAAAAAACAAATTTGAAGGGAACATTTCTATGTTTGATGATTTGCTGTTAAGCAAATCTTATTCATCAAGACAGCAGCTGGCTTTGATGCATGCATGGGTATTCAGTGCCACTCTTTCTGCCTCTGCTTTCTGTTCTGAGGTCTAGCCTTTGCTAGTGGACTATTTAGACAGCTCCTTCAACAGGCACAAAATACTCCAGTGAACAGTGAAAGCTACTACATGTTCACCAGACCAAAACTAAACTGAAATGGAGAAAAATAAACAAAAACAATAAAAAATAAGAAAAAGGAGTAAACTCTTCACTCATTCATTTAGGTAAGACAGAAATCCTAACTTACTAATTGCATGCCAGCAAAGACATTCATTTTAATTGTAGTCACAAAGACTCTGATTAAATTACGTATTACACAAAAAGACTGTTTCATTAAAAAGAAAAATAAAAAAAAAGCATTATTTTTTATTCTTGTCTGAGACCTGTTTGGATATGTACGCATACAAGAACTCTTTACCGGCTACCTTATGGCACCACTGTCTAAAAGCTATTTTTCTTTTATTGTTCCATAAATCACTAAAGCTCCACAAGTCAGTTTCTGGTAACATATCTTTCTTCCAATTCTTATCTGGGTCCGTAAAAAAAAAAAACTTGATGAAATTTTATTGTGTTTACCATTTCTGTAGGCAGTGTGATGCCAAGTTCTACAGTGTAGAGCAATACTATTAATTCTTAAGCTTTAAGTCAAAGAAAGCAGCCTGTTTTTCACGTCTATGATAAAAAAGAAGGGAATGTCAGATTAAATCTGTCACAAAAAGAATTATAGAAATAACAATGTATGATTAAAATACAAACAATGACAACGAAATCTAATCTACTCTGAATCTTCACCTCTTTCTCTCCTTGTGCTGTGTAATAGAAAACTGAATACACTCACAATATCCCACCCCAGAGAGATGAGTCTCTCTTCACACAACATACACCACTTTGCATCTAATAACTACATACATTTTTTAAAAAAGTAATTTAACTCGGAAGAGTGACAAAAAGTACAACAGATGCTTGACTACATAAGCACTTCCTTAAGTTGTACATCATCTTGGGGGCTGCACCCACCTCAAGAAGTAACCCTTGCTGTCAACTACTTACTCACAACTCTTTCTTCGCATCGAAAGCACAAAGTGGAAACCTCACCTTGGATATAGGTCAGAACATAAAGTGTAGTCTGCTGGCCAGTGCCTAGGGCAGGTGTGAACAAGGGCCGGCTGCCCGCTTTCACACTGAGACCCACGCCAGCAGTTCAGAGTCTTTATGAAGTGAGAAAGTAGAGCAGAAGCTAAGAGAGTACATCTTTTAAGCAGGATATTTAGGAGCCTCTGCAATCCTTTTACCAGACACACAAATGCAACCTGGCTGCCTTCCCCCCCCCCTGCCCCACCTCCACTCTAAAAATACTAACCCTTCTCCTGAACTAGTTGGAAGGGACTTGAGAAGGGGTGGAGTAAGGGAAATGAGTGCAGCAAGTCACCTTTCAGCCACCTATGACATCAGCATGCTGCCCTGATTCCTTCATTAATACCTTTGAGCTGAAAACAATGGGCCTGCCATTAAGCACCACACAGTTCGAGATAAGAAAGCCCTAAGCAGATAATAATCGGTGCATTTAGCTGGATTTCAAACATTCAGCTGCTTAATCATTTCTTCCTCACTGCATGCTACCCAAACACACGGGGAATGCTTTGGATGCCTTGGGCTAAGGAAGAAGGCGCTGGGGTGTGGGGAAAAGGAGAGAGAGAACGGAGCCATAGGATGGGGATGGGGGGGAGAGGGGGATTTCATTGGCAATCCTCTCCCTGGGAAATGAAAACATTTCTTAATTGCCATTAGGGAAATAGGTTAAATACAGGCTTGGTAAGCTGCTAAGGGCTGGCTAACAGATTAGAGCGGATGGCTGTTGAAGTATACTTGTTTCCATTATATGACAGAGCAGGGAATTTTTATTTTCTTAATAGCCTTCAAAGACTGTTCCTGCCAGGCACTGGGTGTGAGACTGCTAGTTATATTTTAACTAGTCACCTTCCAGCTGACGAAATGAGGCCCAATTCTCTGGCCCTGAAGTGACTGCTTAACTGCTTCATCCAAGGAAATAGAAACTGCAGGACATGCTGACGAGGAAGGTATTGTAACATCTGCCTGCTTTGCTCACACAAAGTAACAATGAGTAATTGCAGAATCAGAGAAACTGAAGACATGATGCAGCATACCTGCCACACCAAGAAAGGAGGGGAAAAAAGCATCTTAGGGTCCCCAAACACTCAGGGGGCTGGTCCCCCAGACTCACGGGCTGAGCTTGGGCTTAAGAGCAGTCCTGCCAAGTCTGAGTAACTCCTCACCTCTGAAACCTTCGGGCCTGTGTGGGTGGGAGTGTGGGCAACTTATGAAACTCAAATGCCACTGCTTGCCTGCCAAGATCTTCAAAGCCCTCTCCTTCCCCACATTCACCCAAGGCCACCCTTCTGGTGGGTGCCGTTCCTCTTCACCTGTAGGTTCCTCAAAAGCCCCACCTCTAGCCTACAGAGAGGATGGTAAAACAAGTTTCCAGCAAACTGAGCAGGAGCAAGCGGAAACCAAGTTTCCCTCTAAATGGGCACAGTCTTACTCATCCACAAAACTAAAAAGCGGCTACGAGCAGTACACACTGCAAAGCTGAGACACCATCCAGTAATCCTTCGTCATGCAAAACTCCCTGGGGCATGAGTGGGAGTTTTATCTGAGTAAGGTCTGAGTTTTTTAAGGAAAGCCTTTGTCCTCGGGTTCCCTGAAGCCAATATACTGAGCTATGCAAACGATCATGGATTGGCAGGTGAAGTCGACAGGGGGTCATTTGAAGAACAAGTTTCTGGCAGCACTGCTGGTTTAAAGCAGTTGCTGCCACCCCTCTCTTTCTACCTGCAAACACCTTTACCTACCCCAGTCTTCCCCAATGATAAAGACATAAGCGTTTGTACAGCTGTGTGCAAAATGGATCAAGGAACTGCTCTGGCTGTAAACTACCCTGGCTGGGCACTCTTTCACAAGCTTTAACTTAGCTCATTAACAACTCCGAGGCAGGAAATGCTATGGCCATCATTGAGTAAACAACAAACAGGGACACACAGGCTACAGCCACGGCTGCAACCATTTTCCAGCACTGCAGACTACTCTCCCAGAAGAGCCTACGTCCACCCTACCAGCATCTTCTAGCCTCTGCAACGGGGCTGCATCCAAGTCACCCACCAGCAATGACCACTGGTCTGTCTTTAACACCTGAACTGTGCCCAGGAATTGTCCAAAATAGTGTTGGTTGGGTCAGGCCAAAACTGCTAGCAACCATCCCCACCAGTTAACAGTATAGATTTCCAGCACCTAGGGCTCCTATGCCCGTATGCTAGCATCATTAACCCAGAGGCTCAGAGACCGATTGTTAAAGGTATTTTGTCTCCTCAGGGAAGAGAGAGCAGCCTAGAGTGAAATTTCCACGATCTTTTGATATGTCCAGTGTACATTCATCTGCATCATCGGACATCTTAATGCATTTTAAAGTCTGGTGCTAAGTGCCAGTTTCATCTGCCTAAATGTAAACTTCTCTGTTGCAGATGTCTGAAAGAGATTGATAACTGTTGTAAAGGTTGGCTGGTTTTCTCCGTGGACAAGTAAAGGGACCTCTGAGAGAGCTGACTCAAATTCAGGCACGTGAAGCTGGGTGAAAAATATGCCACCCCAGCTCCCTGCCCAGAATCACACCGCAGATGAAGGGAGAGCATGAAATTCAGTTTGCATGTTCTCTCTTCCAAGACAACATGCTTGCCACAAGATGAGACTTAAAGCATGCTTACCTGTGTGTATAGACAGACACAAGATCACTGTGGAGCAGCAACCACATTGGTAAGAAATGCTGTTGAAGAGCATTTGCTCATCTGTTCTGCTATCACAGATTCAGCCAGCATGGGCAGAAAGCCCATTCATTTACATAGCACTAGCCAGTGTTTTTCACTTGGCTAGTAATCCTCTGCACTTCATTTGCATGGAGTGTATTTCCCGGGAACGCACTGGATCTTGATCTGAAGTCAACAAGAAATGGAAAACCCAGGACTCTCCTTGGTTCTTGCTTCCCTTTATCACCTCTCATTCAGAAATGTTTGCCTGCTTCCCGTACATATAAAGTATCTGTCAATTGACATAAATCCCTGGGCTACGGATAGGTATTCTTCCTGGATAATCAAAGAATTGACAGGACTATATATACACACACACACACACACCCCCCCACCAGGGCAACTAGGGAACCAAGGTTATAGTATGCTTGTTTTAAAGAGCCTGGAACAGATCCTTTGCATCTGCCAGTCATTTCAGGTCAGAAGTTTTTATGCATGTTTTTCCTGTGACCACATATTTAGCCACAGTCAATCTAAACTAGCCACAGCATTGCCAGAAAGACAACTGAATAATAAAAGTATGCTTTTGCATGGTAGCTGCACATTATATCCTTAGCAGCTGAATGCAGCCATGCTGGCTGTATGTAAGAAACACTGGTTTTGGTCCATGGAAATCAGTGCCGATGCACCAAGTTAGGCAAGCTGATGTGCCTTTTGGATGAACTTCTGTAATAACACTGAAATCTCATTTAAAAAAAAATTATTATTAAGACAGTGTTCATTTGTGCTGTGTCTCCTTTTTTGGTAGAGAGCGAGCAGCAGGGAAATAACAGACGTGTCTACTGTTATCTCAGCCTTCTTGACAAGACAATTTTTTTTTCCAGCATAGGTACAGTTCAAGACCATGCACCCTTTAAACTATTTACATCTAGACATGCAAACATAAGCCTTACATGCAAGTGTAAGCCTTTTCAAACACATAACTATGCTATGGTTCAACCCTTTTTAGCAAACAGTATGCATTTATTCTTGTTCAGGACCATCTGAGTTCCTCTGAAAGGCACCGCATGCTAAGCCAGCACAATCCTGGTTCCCAATTAAGAAAAAAGATGCTGTCTTAAACGTAACAGAAGGTCAGTTAATGTGTTTTTTCTGTAATTAAGGAAAGGAAAGGTACTGTTTTGAAGTACTAGTACAGTGGACACACCGTGCTTTACATCAAGTACTTCCCTTGACAACATAAGTAGCATACAGATAAATTGGCTCTTTCTGCAAGTTAGGACAAGTCCAATTACTCTGAACCCTACCTTTGGTTTAAGGCACTCGAATTCTCATTCCATAAACCCTCTAGCATGCGCATTCCTGTAACAGAACAAATTCCTTTTCCCCGCTTATTGCATAAACATTTCTACTATATTTAAATATAGAAATAATGTATCTATATTAATGAATAGTCTTCAGAGTAGTATCATGACATCAGATGGTTATCGTCTGATGGCATAAAATTAATAACGTCAGTGGAAGAAGCAACTTTACAGCAAGCATGGCGACTACTGCTGCAAACAAGGCTCCTGATTCATATATACTAAATGTAAATAACTCCAGATTTTTTTTTCAAAGTTATTCTTCACAATTTTTTTTTTTTTTTTTTACATTTTGCATATCTAAAGAGAGCATCACTATTACAATATCATATTCTACAAGAAGGAAAATTAACCTCATCAGCCATTCTGGAATCCCCCACGTTATGAATTACATCTCAAACCACACTTGGCAAACCAAAAATGCTTTGAGGAATCCCAGACAAGTCGTTGGACAGAAGTCTATTTATAATTACGTAAATATGTTCTGCTGGGAAATGAGTTGCTTGTGAATTAACTATTAAGGACAGACCATTTTTCATCAAGATGTTACTTGCATCCAGTAGCTTTACACCAAAGTAAAATGAGGAACAAATGGACCATATTCTACAATGGGTGAAAATCATCTTCTCAACTACACTAGAGCAGCTCCACTGCAGCCCAGTACAGACACATTAGCAAGAAACTGAAACTAGATGAAGTCATGGACAAATAAAGTGGAATTTTAAAGATTACATTTTATTTTAAATAAATAACAACAAGGTGAACAACCTGATTGGGGGGGGGGGGCTACAGAGGTGGCTTATTAACTTCTTTGGCTGTATCATGNGGGAGGTGGTCTGCATTACTTAATGCCTTTAAATCAAGATTAGATGGCTTCCTAAAAACAAGCTTTAGCACATTCACTTAGGACATGAGATCTGTGCAGGAATTACTGGGTGAATTTCTGTAACTGATGTTCTGCTGAAGATAAAACTACCTGATCATAACAACTTTAGGCTTTAAATTCTATAAACCTGGGAATGTGACCCACCATTACGTATGATGTGACAAAAGAGCTCCCTCAACTATTCATTAGAAAAGGAAAATTAATTTTAAAGACTATTAACTGAGCTTTTCATTATCCAAGTACATTTTTTTTTGCTGTCAGCCTCCTCTTCCCCCTTTTATTCAAAACACAAATACACAAGCCTATTTCAAGACGAGACCAAATTAATTTGGGACTGACTTTGTGCATGAAAGGAAAAGAAGCCTGAGTTCCTATAAACCTTTCAAACTTTCATTCCACCTCCCTTCCCAGTTTGCACGGAGGAGTCTTTTTTACAACTTTATCCATGTAATGGTCCTGCAGACCACTTCTTCATGCCAAAATTTCTCTTTGAAGTTTGCTCTCCCATTAGTGTTTCAGTGTAGGTATTCAAACTGATCGCGCAAGCACAGAACTCCAGAACTGTCCACGTTCTGTCAAATACAGTTGTTTCATGTTGCCTGTGATTTACAGTCTTAATTAATGCTCAAAAGAAGAAGAGCACATCTTTGGTGGAGCGTCCCCCCTCCACACACACGCAATACCCCTCCTCCGTTGTGGGTTTTTTTTTTTTTTTTTTTTTTTTTTGGTACAAAACAGCGCTCTCAGGGTTTTGTTGGACATTGTGCAGGATGGCTTTGCCAAGCAGAATGGAACACACTTAATACTTTTCCTTTATAACCTTTGCAATAAATCAGCTACCACTCCACTTGCACAAGAACGGCCATTAGTGTCCTGTCCCCTCCCCCAGCACTTCCCGAATTTTAAACAAAGTAGGAATAAACTGAAGCTGAGCAGAGCCAGCGAGCCCAGTAAATCAGTTTAATGAGAACTGAATCAGTCGTATGAAGTCCACTACTGAACAAATAAGGTGGACAGGAGAGGCTGGGCTTTCCATCGAGGTACTGGGGATGGGGAAGCAGGAAAGCAGTGCTCACATACTTGATCTTCAGCGGTGACGTGTGTCTGTTGTTAACACTCTGTTCTTTAAAATCACATTTGCTGCATTTTTCTGCTGTAATTCACTGTTTAGATTTGGCTGTTTCCTCTCCTGTTTGTGGTTTTGTTCCTCCATGTTTTCCCACAGAAGTGGAGTTTTCTGTTTACCCATTTTCACCACTTACCTCCTCTGAGGTTCACTTTGACTCTTAATTTATCCTTCTCAGGTCTCTCCTATTTCCACATTTACTGTAAATGAACATATCAACACATATATATATATACACACATACGACTGTTCCATTCAAAAGCCGGAACGCAAATAATCTTGTATTTGCAGGAATGCAGAGTATTAAAGAAACCACATCAACTTTTGTATATTACAGCTTGTAGACTGTGGGCATTCAGCATTAAAAAGACCTCCTCAAACTTGTAAACAGCCCCCCCCACCCCCCCAAAAAAAACCCCAACCAACCAAACCAAACCAAACCAAACCAATGCACATTGGTTCAACCATTTCTTCAAACCAGAGGCAGTAACTTGCACAAGTGAGGCCAAGTATGGATTTTCTTCATCAACGGGGACTAAGAGGCCTTTTACCTCCCACACATCAGTCCCTATCTCGGTGGCCACAGCTTCCCCTTGTCCGCTCAGTCTCATGCACTCAGAAAAAGGAGCTGATAAGATGTACCGATGAGCAAAATCAGGAATTAGTATGTCCCCTTTGCACAGCTCTGTGCTATTGTCCTGCTCCAGCCACAAAAACTGATGGACAAGGGAGGGCATGGCCCAGCCATTCAGATCACCTCTGTCTCTCTTCCTCGGGACTGCCAAGCCTCCTTCACTTGTGACTCAGTAAGACAACCTCATCCTATCCCAGGTGCCCTGACCCTAGCTACAACTCTTTTCTACTTGAAACAGTCATCCCTTTTCAAAATTAAGGGCAGAAATAACGGATCATCTTTTCTCTTCTGCCTTCTTACCTCCTCCAGAAAGAGCAACCGGAGCCCACTTGTGAAATCCTGCTATCACATGAGTCCCAAAGTTTGGACCAAGACATAAGCCTGTAGCACTTATTTGTAAATCTGGTCCTGTTTCCAGAACATTACTGTCCTCACTGTGAACCTAACAGAAGAGTGGAATTTGATTCATCTCTCTGAAACACTTAAACACCATACAGCCATACTTTTAATCCTAGCAGGCTGGTCAACGACACCCACTAGAGCATCCCGTGCTGCTTCTCTGCCAGTACATTGATTTCTCAGATGCACTATTGCCCGTTCTTCTGGATGACGTGAAAAATTTCAGTCTCTATTCAATTTCCAGACTTGTCAATAGGAAAAACTATTATTACTGGCACCCCTCCATCTCCATGGCTTCTGGGAAAAGACAACTAATTAGAGCTGCTAATTAGAGAGACAGACAGAGCCCACTTTGCACCCTCTTGCCCCCTGCTTTCTCCTGTCTCAGTACAAAGGAGAGAAGAGGACACACCTGGAGCTGCCAACCTGGCCTGGGAGATGGAGAACCTCTGCCACTGCAGGCACAGCAGAGACTATTCTGTACAGTTAAGGGTAGCAGGTGCTCCTTAAAGAGTTTATGAGCACACTATTTAAGGTTGTTAAGATGGTATCTATCAGATGAGGTGAGGAACAGAATGTATTTATTAATTTGGAGACCCTGCGTATCTACCATCAGCTTGTACTTTATGCAACACCGGTGCTGTGAGCTCTTAAGAATTCTACTGTGAGTCTTACAAGACAGGCTTTTTTTTAAAGCCTTGTATTAAAAAATCATGTGATTTTGTGGGAATCTCAGCCTTCATCAGAGAAAGAAATTAAGCATCTAGTCTTCCTGGTGACAAAGAAAAGCCTGAAACTGAAATCTAATAGCACCAAACCCAGGAGGCTAATTAAAGAACTCAAAATATTACTTTCATAACCTGTGATTTTTAAGCCAACTTTGTGACCTTAGAGCCTGAATTACAGTTCTTGGAAGCTGGCATTTGATTGTATTACAAGTGATAATCTAAAGACCCCATATTCTCTGCACTGATTTAATTTTTTTTTCTTGGCTTTTCTGCAGTTAAAAATTCTGTCTTGATACCCTAACTCATAATAAACTCCTTTCTCTAACCTCTAGACCAATGCTTTTCTCTTTGTTGCATTTAGCAACTCTCCTCTAGTGAAGCCTGTGGTTTTCTGACAACGCAAGTGCACTGTGTCCACTGTTCTCAGTAAAAAAACCCAAACCCAAATGATAAAAAAACTGGATGCAAAGCAAATGATACTAACAAATAAGCAGTTTCAAGCATCTGTTCTGCAAAATCATATTGAAGAACTCAATATATAACACATTAATTAGGACAAACTTTGAATTTTTCTTTCAGTCCCTGCTGTTCTCTCTGTCTCTTCTTCTGTGTCATGGGTATTTAAACTACCTGGGACGACCTATGGATTCAGATAATCCAATCAACTGAGCAGTTAAGGAAAACAAAAAAAAGAAAATGGAAAGCATTAGAAGTCCTTGGCACAGCTAATTCACTGTCTTCATTCTAAACGGTTACATATATCTCTAATCTTTGTAAAAAGAGAGAAGAAAAGGTACTGCATTCAAAGTAGAATAATAAGACAGTCCATAAATTATAGTTTCAAAGAGTTTGGAAAAGAGAAGGAGATTTCACTGGAAGGCTGATAAAGGTTGTTCTTTTCTTTCTCCTCTCACCAAAATTTTGCAGGCGCCTGTAAAACAGGAATCTAAAAATGATTTATTGTAATAGACCATCATTCTGGTCATAGCCACCAACGGGCCAGATCCAAAGCCCTCTGTAATGAGAGTCTCCCTGTTGATTTCATGGCTTTGGATCGAGACCAATGTTTGTGCATTTCTTTCAAGGAGCAATTTTTCCAAATAAGCCGGGGTTTATTTGGAATTATTCCAAGGGCTACGTGACACTTTCAAGAGTTTATATTCATCCAAGTGACTTCTAGGAGCCAGTTCTCTGTTTTTTTACATGGAAAAAGCTTGGAGGAAGAGGGGAGGGAAAGAGAAGCACTGTATGAATCCCTCTAGGCTTTTCTAGATTCTTCTTTGGAAGGTGTCCCTCACGTCTGGTAGCACAGGCAGGGCAGGCAGCAGCACACCATCCCATCCCTTCCTGTCAGTCTTTCCTGAGGAGCAACCACAGCTTACTGAAGCAGTTGTGCCCAGGGCTGGTTACGAGGAGGGAATTAGTTGTACTGCCCTCCCTAGACATTTTTAGGGTTGGGGACTTGGCTCGTGATACATTTGCTTCACATGTTCAGAGTGGGTCAGGGGAGAGTTTGCCTGCCACGGGGTGTCTGCCAGGTGGGATAAACCCAGCATCTTGCTGTCCTTTCTGCCTGCAGACTTATGTAGGGAATGCCCAGCGCTGGGGGCATTGCTGCAGTATGGCGATCCTGAACTACTGGCGCAGCTCCCTGGGCACCACACTTCTCCAGAGCTGAAAGTCACCCACTTCTCCAGTTGGCTTCCGGTGCCCAATTTTTCAGAAGTGCCGAGTGGCTTAGGCAGGACCAGTCCTGTGGCTGCTGTAGCTCGCATGGTAGGGTGAACCAGCCCTCAGCCGCCGCCAAGTGAGGAAGAGGAGGAAGGGGAGGAAGAAAGGTGATGTAACATCTCCCTGATCTTTCTCTTTCCCCACATGCTGGGACATCAGAGGCTCAAAGCATTCACTATGGGGCACGCTGTCTCTCAGCACAGAAAAACTCTTACAACTGCATTTTGATCAGTATCTCCCTCTTTACTAGTAATAAGGACCATCACATGCCTCACCGTTTTCAGAAGAAATGTAAAGGGCTAAAGTCATTACATTTGCCTCCCCACAACAATATCAAAGCAATCTGGTAACTGCTCTGAAGCATGAACAAGCAACAATGAAACACCCTTTCTCACAGTCATAGGGTGTAATTAGAGGTAAGGCTGAAGAACAGAAGTCCCACTCACTGCAAACACGATTTTTTTAGTGCTTAGAAACCCTTGTGATATGTTTAAAATAAATACGCAGCTACAAAAATACTCTTAACATTAAAATTATGTGAAAAATTTCTTGGCAGACCTCCGGGATCTACCCAACCAACATTCAGTACCAGAGCACTTACAGATACATAATTAACACAGCTTGAACCATTCGGTACAAATGTTAAGCAGCCTGAAAATTTACAGTTTTACAGCAGTACTTCTGCACAGATGGAGTAATACCATGATTTGTTACAGCAGCAGCCTGATAGAATAGCAGTGAAGACAAGACAACATCTTTATTTATTAAATCACTAACTCCTGCACTCCGTTTTTCCTTCAGTGAACACAGAAAGGTATTCAGGTCCTTCAATGCTGGAAGAGTATTCAGGTGGGCTTTAGGGCCAATATCCTGAGGTAGTTAGGTGCTTAACCTCCCTTGAAATCAAACAGTTTTGTTAGTATGTGAGGGACTATATTTTGACTCTTTAGCAGCTTTTTACAGTATTCACTTAAGAAACTTTCTGCCAAGAAGCCAGGCCACAAAGCCCTGCTGCATATGGAGCTAGATCTACCAAATTTATATTAGCTACTCTGAGCAGAAAATACTGTGTCCATAAAAAATTAAAAATGTCTCAATTCAACACGAGCTGTTGTAGAGACCTGCTCTTATTCACTTTGCGATTTTGACTGCCTCTTGCAAGCACTACTGTGAAAACTCAAAAGCACTTTTTCAAATGAAAGAAAATCAGAGTATCTAGTGTCGGCAAGCCTTGTAAAGTCCATACATGTTTACACTTGGCATCAGATTACACACATTTGACTTCTTGATTTAGTGTGCGCACTTGTGTTTTCCCTTCTTTTGTCAGAAATAAAATACAGCTATTCTTAAGAGAAGTCTTTGTTTTTAAAAAGACCTAATTTGTACTGTATGTTAGGAGAGTTCACTTTTCACCCCACCCAGAGAGAGGGAAGNGGGGGGGGGGGGGGGGGGGGGGGGGGGGAGCTAAACTCAGAAGAGGTTAATTTGGGTAACAGCGATGTCTGTTTGCAAGAGGTAAAAAAGAGAAAAACAGAGAGAGAGGACAAACAGTGGAGTCCTTGGACAGGTTTTTTTTTGCTGCATCACAAAAGCAATTCTACTGAAATCTTACTCGGAATATCGCCTGAGTAAAAAAGAGAAACACAGTTCTTAAATTATTTTGTACTTTCCGTGTATAGAGGAACAGTCAGAACTGTATGGGGTTTTACGCGTTCTTAGTAGCCAGCTTATAAACAGCGTAGCTACAAGTCTTTCCATAGGAAAAACAAT
This sequence comes from Fregata magnificens, assembly GCA_013389945.1. Classification (NCBI taxonomy): domain Eukaryota; kingdom Metazoa; phylum Chordata; class Aves; order Suliformes; family Fregatidae; genus Fregata; species Fregata magnificens. Next base: position 323,747 of record WAAD01025434.1, on the reverse strand, counting down.
GTTCTGTGGATAATAATAACATGACTAACAGCACGAGCTTCAGGAGCAATGAAAGCCTTCTACCTAAATAACATGTGGTATCTGGCCATCTATTAAGTAACAGACAATTGATAAGTAATAAAAATAATCAAAAAGAAACATTAGACACGAGTCAGGAATTGGGGAACAGTCTTACACAACTGAAAAGTTTGCACAAGTTGACCTTTCTGTCTCTTATTTCTGTGATTCTCTGAGAAGAATATTACATTAAAATAAGATGAACCAGAAGGGTTTTTTATTTGTACAATGTGTGTTAACAGGCCATCAAGTGGAACACTAGTACATAAGTGTTTGTAGAATCAAACTCATAAAGATAGCAGTAGCCACAACAAAGCGAGTCACTAGGTGAGACCTGAATTTTTCAACATGTTTTTATGGATATTCATATGCACGAAAAGGAAGCTCATCTAAACGTAGAAACCAGGCCAAATAAAAACAGTTGTATGATTTCCAAGCTAATTCAGACATTACCCTATCATTGATCATTATGCAAATAAAAAGCACGTTAAAACAAACACCATTTGTGCCTGTTAATAATTTGAGGGAAAACCATAATCCAAACCATTTTTTCCAAATGTAACAAAGCAGGTTTGCCTCAGAACATGGTTTGATGCCCTCTGCACACAGCCAACCTAAGATCAGTCCAAAATAAACCATTTATGAGCAAGCAAGCAAACAAAACACTTGGTTATGAATCCTACTATCTCTCTAAATTGCCTTTCTGACAAATGAGTACACTTAGCTTTGCTGCCATGGGAAATCCTATTGAATGTTTGCAGAACTGCAGCCTTACTTATATTCCCCCTGTCATCTAAACACAATATATTAATCCAGAGGAAAATAAAAAAGACGAGAATAATGCTTTATATGTGCAATACATTGAACCCATACTTTTTTCCCAAAGTGCGTTAACCCCACAGCATTTTTCATAGATTTCCTGCAGTACCTCATCTAGAAATAAGTAGTGCTTCTTACACATAGCTTCCTTCATAACTCTATCAATCACAGCTCAGTATTAAATTAACAATGACAGAGAAATGTAAATTTTCTTACTTCTATGACACAATGTTGGAGGTTGTGCTGTTCAGAGCTACTGTGAGCGCATGAAACAAATTCAGGCCCACATAAAACTTTCCTGACAATGCTGCAAGTGGTAAGCAAAAAATCACCTTTGCATTATTCTTGTGTGCTACGAAATTGTTGATAGCTTAAAAATTTGCATTAATTCATGATCTTGCCTTGAAATCTCGTGACTGAAAATAAAATTCATGGTCTCAATACAAAGCCAAGTTAAAACTGTATTTTTCCTGATTGCGATTTTGCCCTTTGTTCAGAGCCAGAACCTAGGACCAAATTTGTAACAGAGGACACGGACACAACCTGAATACATTATTTGCAGAAACCCATGGAAAAGAAAACTTTGGAGTTTCGTTTTCAGCTGAGAGGTGAAATATCCTCCTGGGAATTGGTATCAGGCAGCAATTTGGGACCTCTAGGTTCAGTTTGCCGAGTTATTATTTAGGCTCAGAGACTACCACAATAAAAAGCAGCCTTACACCTTCTCAGAAATTCTCTTTGTGTTGGTAGAAATCTCTGCTTGGGCAGTCACCCCTACTGCTGGGGAAAGCTGCAGCTTTGTTATTCATCACTCTTTCCTCATCTAAGAGATCTTAAACCAGTAGTATAGCATAGCATGCAAACAGCTTGTAGAAGCAGAGAAACCACATTTTAAATTATATATATTAGGGTTCATCTTAATGAGTTTCAAAAAATTTTTCCCATCTGTTTTATTAGATTTTGGAAAATAAACTGTGTGACGTACTGACGAAATCCAAAATAGGAAGGTCAGTACAGTTGCCTTGTTTACACGAAGAACAAGAATGTTTCTCTTTAGATTAGCAAAAGAGAAAATGGCATTTATTGTATAGGAGTTTATTTTTTTACTTGTGATGTGCTATCATTTTAGCAACTGAACTGTGTGCTTGAATTTAGAGAGGCTGCTTGTCTGTTTTAATAACCATATTAATTACAGTTTTATGCTGAATTCTCTGGAAAGTAGAGATGTTACAACAGTAGAAGAGCACACTTCCTAAAGCAGCCTTCTTCATGGGGAATTTTGATGTGGCACGCGGAGGGGTGCTCACAGACCCTGGCACAAAATCCCAAACTACTTTAAAATTTTGTTTAAATGTTTTCAAATGGAAGTGCACTAACTGGGACCTCCTGCAAATGTGGACCCAACCGCTTACAAACCAGAGCTGCCATGGTACACATTCCTGTGGTGGCTACTGCTTGGCCAAAACCAGGCGTCACTCCTAAATCACTGTGATCTAGCACTGTCTGAGATAGCTTGCCATTCTGGTCACAGCTTCTGCAAGGACACACCTTGGAAAGAGGAAACTGTGTAAGTCAATGCACACCTGCCAAGGATCAGTCTCTCTCTACCCTGCAGAAAACAAATCATGAGAAGCTCGCTGCCATCTACTTTGCACTTCCACCGCTTGTGATACTAGAGTGTTGCATGAGCTGAGGACTTGTGAAGCTTTTTTTGCTCATGTTTTTTCCCTTTTAACAATCTTAATTTTCCAGTGTCCATTTACACCTTTTTAAAACTAAATAGCAAGGGTATTTCCAGTTTCTTTGTCGTCAGGATACGAAGACAAAACTGCGTATGTATGGGACCCTCCCCAAAAGCTCATATGAGACGGGTGCTGTAAGAAATAGTCCCATGTTTAAGCACTATAAGGGTCTGCAGGAGACACTATTTTAAAAAGTGTGCGATGTGTCTTGAGATTGTTCGTCTATGGTTTCTGGTGAAGAGCTCTAAGCTTTTAAAGTATTACAGCATTTCTATGCGGGGCAAGGTGGAAGAAGAATAACTAGGATGTAAGACCTGAGAGTGTAACTAGAGAGCTTCGCACAATTGACATGGTGTTTGTGGTTCAGACATTAAATTACAATTTGATTAACCTACTTAGCAAAGTTCAGATGATAAATGTGACTTTGGGGAAATTATTTTGCTGGAAACAAAAACTTCTTTAGACTACTTAAAAGACCTGAGGATGTTAAATGCTGTTACAGTGATTTAATGAGTATTTGGTTTCAGTGCGACACTGGAAAATCAAAAAAGATAGTTTCAGTTTGAGCTTGAGGAGATTCTGATCAAAGGCTTTCAGTATTTTCAGTTTTAACAAATTTTGTAATTTTGCATTGTTGAGTTTTGTTGAAATTATTAATGAAAAGCATCTGTATTGTACAAAGTCTGTACCACTTTCTTTTTCTAACACGGTGAGTGGATACCAGCTGCCAAGCCTGTCCTGCACGGCTCACACAAGGATGTGCAGGATTTACTTGGCAATTGAGATCACCTGGGCTTCCTTAGCTTATGCTGAGCAGTACCAGTTTTCACATATCAGCCTTTCAGACTGCACCTCTACAGATAAAATACGTCAGTCTTTGTACCTCCCTCCTATCCATCTGGTAAGCACTGGCTATAGGGCCAGTTCGTTTTGTTCCAGCATTTGACTCTTTTTGATTAGCTTGTGCCTGCAAGACCTCCACCTTCCAACCAGTTCCCTGCTGATGTACAGGGCACGCTTGTGCCTGTGGCTCTTGGAGAGCAGCTGCTTTTAGCCCATTACGGCCAAGGCCCTTTGTGCGGTGATTTATTTCACAGTGCTGTGTGACAAGGACTGTGTAGCTCCATTGACTGTTTTGGTAGGCACGGTCTCACCTGGAACCTCTAAGCACCAATACAGACAAAGAAAAGTAACAGAGGCAAAAGAAATACAGCAATCAATAAAACTAATTTCAGGAAAACTTTGTGGCAATTGAGAATGCCTTAAAAAAAAAAAAAAAGAAAAAAGGAAAACTTTTAGATAAAATTAGCAATTGTACAGAATACCTCCGTCATGGTAGCCAGATGACAATGCGAAACAGGAAATGTCACTTGCCTAAGTGAGAAAGGCTGGAGACCTTTAGTAGTCTAACTATAATTTCCAGTATTTTGTATTGCTCACTGTATGGAGCCAGAAATAGACAAGAGACCCTGTACAAACATGAAACAGTATTACAGGAAACATGCGTTTTTCTTAATTTTAGGGAGGTGCTTGCCACATTTGTTTATGGAATCACTCATTCTGTTTACAGGGACATTAACTGCATGAGTATCTTTTTTCCTCTCTGTGATTTTTATACACTGTGCACTCATTCTGAAAGTAAGTCAGTGGACCTTGTTTTATGCAGTTCAAGCCTAGCACTACAACATAGTCATTACGGTGTTTCCTACATGCATTAGTTATTGAAAGGGCTGACCCCAAAATAAAATGATGCAAATCACATTAGCGCTCAAACTGAATGCCGCTGTGCTGGGAGAAACGGAAAGGCACGAGTGCGTCTGCAGCACCACAACAGCAGCAAGGGCTGCTCAGCCAAACTGCAAAGTCCTTTGTCGGGGCTGGGGAGGAGGAAGCAAGCCCAGGGCTGGCAGCTCGGAAAGGAGGAGGGGGGGACCAGGGGATCTGGCATAATCACATAGGAGAAACGAAAAGCAAAAGGCAGAACAAGAGAAAATACGTGCTAAAACTTGAAGGAAACCAGCGTGAAAGAAACAGGTGTGGACAAGTAGATAAACGATGAGGAGAAAAAACAATCAGTCATCATTCTTATTTTCAAAAATAAAAGAGTAGATGAGAAGGGCAAGCCCACCCTTTAGATAGGACACAGGAAAAGGGAAGGTGAGAAGGAAGGTCAGCATGAAAAATGGAAAAGGAAAGAGGGAAAAGGGAGAGAAACCTCAAGAAAAATGAGAAAACTGTGAAGCTTCTCCCCCCCTCCCCAAACAAAAGTTCTCCCTTGTCTTGATTTTCTCTTGGCAAAAAAAATGCAGACTGAAAGCAAGCAAAGGATGATTACAGTCTCACAGTAAGGAGATAAAGGAGGGGAGCAAATTGGATATCAACCGTATTCATCAGAGGATATGTAAGGGAGTAGCTGAATTCAAGAACACCGCAATGCAAAAAGAACATTTCTTCAAGGAGGAAAACTATCTGTCCAGCAGAATTCCTGAAATATTACTGCAAGCCCACAACTTTGTCCAAAAAACAGTAAATAAAACTTCTGTCTGAAACTTTTCCCACCATTCCAAGACAGTTGGTATTTAATCTAAATAACCTCCTGCTGAGTGTTGATCGCAGCCTGTAGCTCTGCAATCCAGCCTCATCACGGCCCAGTCTAAATAGAGCTTTAATAAATACTCGGCTTAAATTCGCTCAAATTCCAACGTGTTTAGAGTATGATCTCTATTTCCGAACCCGTAATGGCTAAACTGAAAACTGGAACTTCTTGATGTTTGCGGAATGCTGAGTTTTCGTGTCAGGTCTCCAGCTTTAGGATTGTTGTGAAGCCACTGCTGTTTGGTGTATCAGCAATTTTGGCTGGAAAAAATACATGTTTTCAAATATATGGTAAGTCTACAGCTATGGCCAGACTACAGTATTGAGAATGCCTCGATGGTAGGCCCGCCAGCCCTGCGTCTCAGGTAGGGGCCGTTTTCTGACTGCAAGTATTGATCTGCGTTGTGGGAAACAGGGAAGGGAGACCAGAATTGTGTTTGTTTCACCCCAGGTACTTCCCACCTCACTCCAAATGCTGCTTTTGCAAATGGTGTGCTTCCACCCCTCCATATTCATGTTAATGGCGTAGGCACCTCACTGCCTGTTCTGTGCTTACCTTGAATCCCACTGAGCCACCCGCCATCACAGCAAATCCTCACTGAACAGTAACAGACTTGCTGACATGCACAGGGGGCCAAACATGAGAAAATTAGATGTGTTCAAATCCAAACTTCATAGGACACCTAAGGAGCCTAAAAAACCTGCAGGCACCATTTCTATTAACATGGGCATTTTTAAGCTCCCTAGAGACCCCACTGCCCGTCTGCCAAGGTATTTTTTCCTCGAGGGAAAAAAGGGAGAGCGCCTGTTTGGAAGCAAATGAGAAGGCCTCACCCAGCCCTCACTTAAACGCAAAGCACTTGCTGCTGCAAGAGAGCTGGGACTGCAGTTGCTCCTTCAGCCAGATACCTCATCCAAAATAGCCCCTTCCCACCTGCCAGATCCAATCAGCGCCCCGGAGGAGGGCTTTTACGGAGTCCAGCTATCGTTTCCTCCTGCTTTAGATCCAGTCACCCAACACTAACACCATTTCCCGCTACAACATTACTGCACTGACTGACAGGGTCAGTCCTTGCTAGATGTCACTAAATCAACATCCCTCCAGGGTCTCTCTCCAAAGACAGAATACGTTCTCTCGGGTGACCTTCGGAGTTCACAAGTGACTGACGCAGAAGCCCTGTGCCATCCATCACTCCGGCAGGAGGGGACATTTGCAGAGGGTCAGAATGGCACGGGACTGCCATGAACTTCCTGCACCCTGCCTCCCCGCATACCAAGCCCTGCTGCTTCCAGTGATTCATTTCTCCAGAGAAGGGAACAGAAGGTGAAGTCAATGAAGCCGCAGTGCGCGCAGCAGAGGTCAGGCCCAGGAGGGAACCCGGAGTGTGCACACACGCATACACAAGAGACACAGAGAGACAGAGAGAGGGCAAGCGTGTTTTCTATTAGCTGCCTGCTATAAATATTACCTTTCAGGTCAAATATTTTGTTTTGAAAATAGCCAAATCCCAAGGACTGCTTCCACTCATCAATCTAAAAGGAGGGGAAAGAAATGTCAATGCTTTCTTCATCCAAAAACTAGCACAAAACAAACAAGGTCACGGCTGCTTCACGGCTAACGGCAATGAGCGACTTCTATCAGCTCCTCTTTTGTTCCTTACCGAAGTAAGAGAAAAGCCAGATTTCTGATGCATCGAGGAACAGTTGTCAGGATGATGCCTGGAGGAACAGTCCCTCATGTGAGCTGTGATCTGAAGTGCCTATACAGCAGATCTAGAATTGACCAAACTGTTAGGTGACGTGAACGTGCAATACAGCTAATGCTCTAGCATATGAAGATATTAAACCATACAACCAAAAGATTACAGGGTGGATTAATTTGCCAGGAGGTATGAATCTCCTTTGATTAATACCTCCTTTACAATTAATAATTGCCTTGTTTAAAAAAAAGGAAAACAATACAGCCTTCTTCGCCTTACATTACGTGTTGCTCTCTGAGGAATATTTGGGAAAAACCAACTACTTGGCTGACAAGCGACACCTAAGGCTTGATAAACTGCACTGTTTCCCTTAACACAGCCCTCATCAGGACTAGGAGGAGTCCGGGGGACAGAAATCAAGAGATTGCCTTCTGAATTCCCTCAGCCCATCCTCCTTCGGTAGCTGTAACAGCAGGGAGTCACTGGGAGCACACCTGCTGCCCACGTGCCAATGTGGGAACCACGCTGGTCGCCTTTTCCACTGGTGGTTTTTCTCTCCATTTGCTGAGCAAAGGACGGGAGGGAGGCCTGTGTTACTCTGCTCACAGCCATGCAGGGCGATGGGGGTCTGGGCACCATGGGTATCTCAAGTTTGCAATTCTGACTTATAAGAAATCCCCGTTTGAAGACACTCCTTGGAGAGCTGAATTTTCACTCATTTACGCTAGGTGCTGTGTTGAGTTTTGTAAGGTAGTGTGTAAACATCACAACATCAAAACCCAAAGCAACTCACTCCCCTCTAAATACACCATCACCAGCTTCACAAAGATGACTTCTTTCATTCTGGCAGCTGCAGTTACATATGATAACTCCTCATAGTGTATTTTTTATGTCGTAGTATATACTCTGCAGTATGTTTTGAAAAAGAAGAGAAGGTTAATAAAAGGAGACCACACTACAGCCTGGGAGCAGAGTGCCCTACCTGGCATGCTAGCTCTGCCTCGTGAGTCCGTGGGGTGGGAGGAGGGGGCCCTAGGCACACCTCATCCATCACTTCCCATCCTCATACTCCCCACGGCAAAGGCGGAACAGGCAGCTCAGTGCTCAAGTTCCTTTCTTGAATGCAAATATATGCATTTTCCTCAAACACAGCCATGCTAGCAGTTACGCTGCATAGCTGGTCACTAATGATTTTTATACACTGGTGTAGCCAGGACTGTCTCGGCAGAGCTGGTAATATCAGCAGTTTCCTGGGACAGAGAGGTAAGGAGTAGGACAGCAGAAATAGCTGTTACCACCGGTTTACCTGGGCCACACATCAGTAACTTGGCAGTTGAAACACCATTACACCCTAACTGGACATACAGAGTTTGGAGCCAGTGAAAGCATTTTCCAGTGCATGCCTGACACCCCGCTGCGCTGTGCTCCGGCTCTGGGTGCAGTGGGGATCTGGGAAGGCAGGCCTCGCGGGGCCACCCTTCTGTCCTGCAGCACCCCAAGTCACTGCACCAAGAAAGCACGCTGACACATGTGCCGCAGTAGTGGCTATTCTGCTGTGATAATATGTGGGACCTCTTTAATTTTCAGTATCAAAATGAGCATGCCCTTAACTAACCGCTAAATCCCATTTTCTGCCATCTTTATAGACAGCCTGAATTCTGAAGAAAGTGAAAACCCTCTCATACACATGCCTGACCAGCTGCCCTAACACAGGCGGTACCTATGCAGGAGGTGAGGATTTCTTCTCAAACCGGCCAACACCATTTCATGGCTGAAGCATAAGGACCAATGATCCATGTAACAACTTAATTACATTAATGTGACTGGAAGGGTATTTCTTACCTGCAGAATACCTAACCCCTTTTTTCCAAAACATAAAGCTGCTTCAAAGGCAGTGGCAGTGTGAAAAGAGCACAGCAGAAGGGCAGTGAAGTTGCCCCACTAGAGGCTCTTGGTTATTTCATCCTTTACCTTTTTCCTACCGTGTTCACTGTCTACAAAAGACAGTATTGGAAGGTTTACCATATTCACATCTCTGTGTATATAAATCTAATCTGTAAATAATTATGACTGAAAGAGGGGCACCGTCCTGTCCTATGCTGCTAGATCAGGTAGACCAAAACTAGCTCCTTTACAGTGACAAAATGCCTGGGCAAAGGAAGACTGTGCAAGAGGAAAGTATACAAGAGGGACCCCTAGGTACTTACTATGTAGGTCTTGCCCCAGGCACAGAAACAGGTAGGAGTAACAGTGGGGTGAAATGCAATACTAATGTTAAGAAGGGGTATACATTCAGCAAAAGTATGAATTGCTGTAGGTAAAGAAATTGCCACATGCACTGGGAACCAGAGGGAGACACCGAGGCACCGTTTGCCACTTGAGGTGCTACTCTCTGGGCAGCAGCGTTTGAGGTCCCTCTGCCTCCCCCGGCACCTCCAGTGGGTGTACGTCTGCCATAAGCTGCTGCTATGCAATTGTTTAGCGCTGTTATGGCTGCTCTGGTTTATGCACTGGAATGGGATTATGTGGGGGTTTTAGGTGATTGGGCTAGGATGACGACTAGCTGGCTGAGACTCAAGCCAGCCAAAACGGAGATCACCAGAGAGGTGCAGAAGGCGGGTGGGGGTGGAGACGACAGGAAGGATAAGCCTGTATCAACCCTTCCACCCAACACTACAGCCTTTTATACACAAATCGAGTTTGCAGCGCAGAGGTCTTGTTAGAGACAAAGCTGATACTACACTACAGCCACATCAAAGAGCCTTTTTTCTTTGTCTGTGCTTGGTAAAGAGCGTGCGACCTCGTATTTCAGATGTGGATTTCTGATATTTACCATATTCTGGTCACCTCAAGAACAGGCTACTGCCATGGCTTTACTTGCTCTGGTCCTTAAGATCACTCAGAAGCTGAAGCGAAATCCAACATACCTTTAAGTGTGACTTTATGATTACTTATGCATGAAGGTTTGCAGGTTGAATTTAATGCAATTATATGGGTTTTTAACTGTAAATGCTTTCAGTTTCCCCGAGGTACAGGTCTGCCTATGCTGCCGCAATAGAATTCAATGGCACTACATGTCTGCATAAGATTATTGATATGCAAGAACCAGCATGATCTAAATGCTAATCTTTGGTTTGTAATCAATTCACTGGGGAGGGAGACTTCTCTTGAGATGTCTTTTGCTATTTTTGTACTCTTCCCTCAATTCTTCCTGGTTTTGCTGGGTTATTGAGACTGTTGGCTTTATATTTCTTAGTAGAGATAAATTTTACATTAAATATAACCAGGCAGAAGGAGGACTGCTAGTCTGTGCCTCTCTGAAGTGATAATACACACAAACCTCTTATAAACTGTTAGGCACCAAATACTGCAATTCCGTGCTCTGAATTTGGTGGTTATGCTGTATATACCTATCATATACAAAAGTTACACTGTATGATCATACAACTTTCACAGTTCCCTCTGCAGTGAGATGAGATGCAGTAAGATAACCGCTTCTCACACAAAATCCATGCCTAGGAATTATGCATATTTAAATATACAAAGCTATATCACAGTCCCCAAGACACATCTCACTGTAAAGCGAACTCAACATTTCTCCTCAATATAAAATAATGTAGAAGATATTACCTCTACCACCATAAAATGTTTCTTCTCTTTCCTGTCATCATCATTCTTAAAATGGAAAGTGCTGAAAAATTTAGTTTTTCTGAGAGGGTTTTTCCAAAACACAACAGTTTACAAACTTCTAAAAAGTTCAGTAAACATGCTCTTGGAAACAAACACCTCTGCAATGTTTCCAACATAAATGGTGCAGCAAGGTGCTGGTGTATTAGGACCAGAAGGTGAGACAGGAGTTAAAATCAACAACTTTAGTGAGATGTTCTCAGTTGAGAAACACCTGGGAAATAAGCTAAAAGCCTAAATAACTAAAGAAGTAACAAAATTCTTTTTATTCTGAGAAGAAATACACTTTTGTAAAAGCTATGCAGTTTATTATTAATTTTAATTTACTACCAGCTCCGAATGCACATTAAGTACCTGCTCTTGCCGAGCAGACCAGTGCCGAGTGCAGCAGTATAAACAAGTTTACTTCTTCAAGTCAGCAGACATTCTGCTAAGTTGCTTCCCTTTATTTTTTTCAAAACTCTGGAAAGTTTGCTTCAGTAACTTCAAGCCACACTGAGATACCAGATGCTCTACTACTCAGATCCAAGAAAAGGGACATAGAAAAGGGTGTGGAGGGGAGGAAGAGGAGAATTGTCTCAAAACCAGTTAAAGAAGGCAGGACGGGGTTTTTTTTCTGCACACTGAAAAAGTTTTGTTTTGGGACATATGAATAATGTTAAGCAACGTGAAACAAAACATGACTCATCAAGGTTCCCGAAGCAAGTCTGCATATTTTAAAAAATACATGTTTTATTTTGAAAGGGATGCCCTGAGATGCTGCACTTTGAGAATGATGAAAGACATTAAAAGCGTAAAAAAGTTTCAACTGAAAACTCTCCAACTCGTAACCAGAACAACAAATTGAATTCATAAACAACCACGTTAATTGCTTTGCTTTCCAGAACAGCACATTTTGGCAAACAAAATATTAGTCACGAAAACCTCTTTTACCCTACTCTAGCCAAAGAGCACAGGACTGTTTCCCCAAATTTAAGGGATAAAAGAGCTGCTGCGACTTGGTTCGGATCACAGTACGCCTCTCAGGTTGCCAAAGGCAGCCGGTGCTCTGCAGAGCTCCAACTACACCTTATTTTCCCTCCGCTCACTTTGGAGATAGGCTAGCCAAGAGATAAGGGAGAGGCACGGAAACTCCCCCCCAAGGGAAGGAAGGCTGGAGGGAGGGGAAGCATGCCGGGAATTTCCTTCACACGAGGTGAATTTCCTGGGAGCCGACCAGGCTGGGGCATTTGCATGAAAGCCGTATTCCAGGGCTGCAGCAGAACACGGTATCAGCCTTATTTCCATGAAGGGGAACCAGTAACATCACTGCATCAATCAAATCTGGTTTGTGATATACTGCAGCCACAAGGTGTGTTATTAAGTTACCTATTTTTCTTGCATACTTCTCAAATTATCTTCCCCCAGCACCCTTAACGTACGTAACTCCAAACCCCTGGCCAGGTAACCTCACTGATGACAGCTGCTTCTTGATCTCTCTCCGCCTAAACACACACCACTTCCAATACCAATTTTTTAAAGCTCCGCTTAAATAGGAGTCTCCTCCAGGTTGAGAGCTGAGGACTACTATCACTCACCTCCTATTTTTTTCACCTGTTTTAAATCCTGACAGAACTTTATCACTACACTTACTTTAGTACCTTTGTGAAAGATTCTATCAAAAGAATATCCAAGGGTTTCAAATTTTGTTTTCATACATTTCTTTTCCCTTATTTTTCCTTCAGGAGAATCCAGAACGCTCAGCAGCACAGTGCACCTTACAAAACCGTGCTACTACTCAGTGCCTATTACACTTCCTCCTTTTACTCACTAGTTACCATCAGTTAGCAGGAACAGAGATTCATTATGCTGATGAATAATTCTTAGGAACATTCTTTATGAATCTTAGGGGAAAAAAGTGTAACTTACATTATATTAAAGTCTATTGCTCCCCGTGTTAATGCCTTAGAGGAGAACTGCAGGTGATTATTCTCACACCTACCACAGCCATTTAAGTTGCTCTTCGTTTTCTTTAGAAGTCTCCACAAAAAAAATCCAAACTTGGATATGTGATTCAATGTACTTTGTAAAGCTTTTTCATTTCATTCTTTGGGCAAAGGAAAAAAGGGAAATTTGTTGCCTTTTTTCCACTTCCTCAACTTTATAACTGGCAGTGAGTGACTCCCGGATGGTTATTCCCTCTATCATCTATTGTGGTGAAGCTGACACAGTAATTCCTAGCATACAGTTGCTAGGAAAACCCCCACGATGTGTTAATTTTCATTATACAGTGCTAAAAGGATGTGCAACTGCGGCTAAGGAGCTATCACCTAAAGTATATTATAGCTTCAAGATTATGAATGATCCCATCCATTAAACCAGCACCTCTGACAGAAGTTACGCTGAGGATGCCAGAGGAGGGGGAGCCCGTACTGAAGAGTAACTCCACATGCCCGAGCTGGATACAAACCTCTCCTGCATCGGCAGCAGCGTGACACTGCTATAAAAAATACTTGCCTTTACCATGTGACTCTCAGTCATAAATGCACCTGCACTTTTAAGCTCAGTTGAACAAGTTATAGCAGACGTTTAAACAGTACATTTCCCATTTTGAGGACAGCCAGAGTTATCGGAGTACAAATCTGCTGCCGCTCCGGCTGAGGACTTCAGAGCTCACATCAGCACTCCGTGATGCAAAGAAAAGTGAGGGAAAAAAACCTTCACGGATTTTCAGCATATAAAGTTGTTGCAAGAGGTGCCAAAAGAAATCGTTTCGAGCCAAACAGCTGGTTTGATGGCTCCGCTAATTACAGGCCAGGGCTGTTCCTGCTGCGCTGAAGAAGGCCAAGGCTTGTTGTCACGCAGACAGATTAGCCACTGTTGCCCATTAAGACCACCGCTTGAGTGTAGACAGAGACGTGGAAGGAAACATAAGAAGGCAGCATGTGCATAACCAAACAGGCTACCTCGCTGAAAAGAAACCCCCTAAAGCCACATTCTGCTTCATTAGCACATGAAAATAAGGTAATTGAATACTTCATGCTCCCATCCAGAGCCAAGATCCATCACTCATGGAAATGGAGTTTTGATAAGGTGGGGTGTTTAAACGAGGCAGAAAGAGTCTTTGAGTGTGTGTTACTTTGTTTACCTGAGAGAAATCCCACTTAAATCTAAGTGAAAAAGACATAAAAATCATTTTATCCTATGAATCATTGGAACACAACGAAGCCCCTCTGAGGATGAAACTTAAACAAACCCATTCTAACATTATTCTGAGGACAGAAGGCATCATGCTTGTTGCTGTGTTTATTTTTGTATCAAAATCCACCTTTCTCTCTTGGGGTTTTTTTTCCCCCTCCTCTCCTTGAACTCTCCGTCTCACTAGCTATTTTTGCTGGGTTTTAACATCACATATATCAAGAGATGAAAACGTAAGCAATTGGCAGGGCAAGGCATTTTAATCAGACTTCTGTTGGTTTTTTAAGTTATGCATGTCATACACTCAGGTTTTGGGGGTTTGATTTTTTTTGAACGCTTCAGCTGATGACCAAAATAAGAAAATAAATTTAATAAAAGATTTATCATTCCCAATTCCAGACTCAGACAGCTCCTGCTTTAGTTCTTTAGCCTTGTTTTAGGGAAAAAACCCAACCAAACAAACAAAAAACAGGGACAATAAAAAATTCTGGTATTTGAAAGGCAAAAACATAAGCAGAAAGTGTTTTATCTTCTTTAGCAAGCTAAACAGCAACAAATTCATTTTCTCCCGCTGGCTGATCACCTTAAGTATGAAGTACAGTGAGTGGCATTTCCTCCAGAAAAAAATATTTACGTAAATAGACTCCTTGCCTCAGCCAAAAATGCCTGCTATGGTATTGCCAAGTCTTTTGCAGAAAGCAGGAATTAGAGAGGCATACAGCTGGACAGATTGCACCCCTGTTCCCTGGGTTTAAGTTAAAGTGGTATAGTCGCCTAGTCTGGAAATCGTTATGGTGATATATTACCTCCAAACATAAAGAAAAATAATATAACAATACAGACCAGCTCTCAGTCACTGGCAACCACAAAGGATTTTGATAACGTTTAAAACAAACACCCCCTCCCCCCCGGCCCTTTAACAGTGATGCATAAAATGTCCCTACCTTTTATCTTGCTCTCTCATGTGTACAGACATGTGATAAAACAATGATAAGGCTTTCCTGCTTAGAAATGTGTAATAAGCGCAGTGCTAGGAAAGAGGTGCATTTTTACAACACTTTCAAGGTAACTAAACTGTGTTGGTGCTAGGGCTGTGCCACCATTCCCCCTTGTCCAGGCTGTCTGCTCCCACCACATCTTTGCTGCTGGCAGTGGAGCATGTCCGCTCCTGTGAAAAGCCAGTTCAGAGAGATAACCCTGCAGAAAGCCACTTGATTTTCTGTGGCTTTGTCTGCAGGTTGAGGGCTGTAAGGTGGCTTGCATGGGATCAGGTGTGAGCCAGCTCTACAGCGAGGGAGAAGGCAGGAACTGGAAGGAGAGAGCTTAAACTGTTGTGGACCTGCACCTTTTGGAAGAATGCCACTTTGGCCAAATGACCGAAGATGGACTAGAAGTAAACCTGAAGGGCTGGGGCACGGTCCAGTAGGTAAACATTTCACCAGCCCTGCTCGTAGCCAATGTAATGGTGGGAAAGTTACACAGGTTAGCATCTGAAGGCAAACATCCTTCACACCGAAGCTCCAGGAAGCAATCTTTAAGGTCACTAGGTCCTACCACATAACTTTGAAATACATATAGCAGCACCACCTGAAAGTCAAGTCACTATTTCATAGCTTGCCAACCCCAAAAAATAAGAGGGCTGACACAGCAAGCATACAGTACCACCGGCTGACAAGCAACCACGCTGCTGCTTTCCAAAGAAGTGGTGGGCAAGCAAAGGAGAAGGTGGGCTGAAGGCTTTACTGCGAGGGAATTACAATAGTCCAGCCTCGTGATTTGTAGCAGCACGTGCTGCTGTTGCACCACAGCTGCCATAGGCAACAGCAAGGCTGGTAACCCTTTTCTGTGCTGATGGCTGAATAGACCTCCTAAGCAAAATTAGCAGGCCACGAATTAACACCCCCTTTAGTGCCTGCCAACAGAAAGCAAAAATAAAATAAAACCATGTGGCCGAGGGTTGTGTGAAATGCTGTCACAGGCCTTACTGCATATTTTCCCCACCCTTCGACTGGGAGAACACACTGTGAAAACTGTGCAACTAAAGCAAACATTTGCAAATTATACCCAGCTTTTGATTTTCTGTGGAATAAATCCGGATAAAGCAAAATGAGGACTCGATGTGACTCTATCTCAGAAAGAATATCTTAAATCAAACTGTCCGAACAACAGTCTTTATCGCCTAGTAAGATACTGATTCCCAGGCCTGAGTACAGTAAGCAAACAATGTGCCCCAGGAATTCATCCAGAGCAAACTGGAGCTGCAGAACCCACAGGGAAAGAGAAAAATGTGTATTATCAAAGTGCTAATAACTTCCCACAACATGTTGAGAAAAGATTGCAAGAGGTCTTATGCACATTGAGCATGGGCAGCAAGCTAAGTTACCCAACACCCATGGCTTACTACTTCTTACCAAACGTGCCCCAAAAATCAGACATACGAGTAGTTTCCCTTAGGCCATGTTTACACTCAGATTTCCATGTAAAATTCTCACAGTGCCAATGGAAAATTCTTCCTGAAATTCCCTGTTGCTGACAAAGCCCCAGCACTGAAGCAACATGATAAATTACATCATAAGCTGCCAAGACGTCTATCATGACCAAAAATGTTAATGCAACAGAAGCAGAAAACCACTGAAGACTCTGGTGAGGGTAGTTTTGACTCTCATGTAAGACATCTTTGTTATACAGAAATCAAGTTGGATGTGTCACAGAAGCAAGCAAAAATTTGACAGTAAGTCCCTCTACCTTAATAAATAAAAAAACCCCTAGTATTTCTGATTTAAGCAAATTCAGTTAAAGAAGATAAGAATTACTGCCAGGTGTAATAGCATACATTATTATGACACAAATATGTACCAGCACAAATCCCACATAACCTACATAAAAAGAAAGCAAGCATAGTTCTACTTATTCTGCATATCTAAAATTAAATCTAAATCTTTTTTCTTTTTTTTTAACTGACCTTAACAACAGAGGAAGATTTAACAGGTGTCATTGTTTCTCCCAGGTGTAATAATCTTTTTCATTTGCCCATGTTAGAAAAGAAAAGCCATTCAATGAGCAAGCTGAAAGTGATGATTAATTAAACAACTTCCAGGGCCTGGGGGATCCTCCTCCATTTGGGATACATTTCCTTTAGCTGTAAGCAAGCTGGAAGGCAAGAGACAGATGACTCCTCAGCTTTTTGTTTTAGCTAACATGTAGTTGTAAAAGGTCGAAGATGCTTAAGCTGGTATGTGTTTGTAAAGGCTTGAAGGTGTTTCTCAGCTTACTTGTCAGCCTTTCTGGCATCAGTCATCGAGGAGTAACACTCACTGCATCAAAACACAATGGTTTTTTTGTTTAAGTACTTGTGACAATATCCCAGTGCTGTCCAATGCAAGATTGGGCATCAGTTTTGATATTTAAGCAGCAGCACTTGCTGATAGTATTTCTTCTTTCAATCACCGAGACCTGAATCTGCTGCTTTTTGAACTGAATATCCATATGCACTAAGTGAACCCCTGAAAGTAAGTCACCTCATCAAAGCAGGCTCATGACTGATCTTCTAGTGAAAACTCGCAAACAACGAGCAAGACGACAGGTCAGAGTTGGTAAGACATGTGGCCCCTTTCCCTTTTTCTTACTACACCACCACCTAGGAGACCTTTGATCTGAATGTCAGCGGTGAAAATACACAAACAGATACTCTCTTATTATATACTCACAGGTGTACATTCCTAAAACTGTTACATTCCATTACTTTCAACTGTGCTGGAAAACAATACCTTCAGAAGTTGACCCCTTCTCTCCTCTGATCGCACCGGTATCCAAGGAAAAAGCATCACGGCAAGCACGGTATTCTAAGCACCAGCAATGATCACACCACCAAATTCAAGCAGCACATGTAAGGACAGGGCCAAAGCGCTGGCTGACGTTCATCTGTATTACCTACTCAGCAGGAACACTTCTGGGACAGGCAGCTGGAGTTTTGATGCTGAGAAAGCTGGATTTAAGGCTAACTCGACTCAATTTTGCCAGTGCAGGAAGAATTAGAAATCTTGTTGAAATAGATACAGCCCCTGTGGACGTTCAGATCGCTCCCCGTAACAGCATGCAACAAATCATTTGTTTGGGCTGGGGCTATTGAATGCAAAAGCACATCCCATCCTCGTAGAAAAAATGTTCCTACTTTTAAAAAATCAGTCTCCAGCTTTGGCAGCTTAACATAGGAGGCAGTGCTCTTCTCCTTCTGTTAAAAATATGCCAGTATACTTCAGTAACTGGAAAGGAGGAAAAAAGCATGAGGAATTTTTCCACTTTTCTCTCTGATCGTTCTGCACAGTGTTGATCAGCAGGCTGGTACTGCATCTCCTTTTGTTAGAAAATTAAAAGTTGAACTGCAAGCATAAAAGCCACCATGAACCATGCAATAACCTTCAGGCATTTTAAGAGCAGCAGAGGTTAGAAGGGCAGCTCCTGACTCTAAACAGCACCTATTGTTTCTCTTTCTTCTTGAATAACAAAAGCAGAGCTGAAAGCTATTTACCTGGTTTTACCTCAGTCAGATCTCATTTCCCCCTTTATTTTCAGCAGATGATCTTATCAAATAGTGTAATTTCTAACAATTGCTTTGATCAGATATATTTTTTGGATGTTTTTATTTCGTTAGCAAGTTCTATAATAGATAACTCAGCATACCAAGTCACAGCAGAAGAGCACTTAGAAGACTTTAGGATTCTGTCGCTGCATATTTAAATTAAGGGTAATTATTTTTAAGCTTATAGGTTAGTATGCTTTCATTTTGAAATCATGAGGGCCAACTTACAGTACAAGGCTCTGATCTTGCAAACAACTCCCACACGAACAACTTTCTGTCTGCACCGTCCCATGTGTTCCCCTCCCGCTGCAATCAGATTCATATAACTGGACACTTAACTTGCACAAACACGACTGCAGAGCAAGGGTGGAAGGATAAAACTCCCGATCCGCCAAACTTTTGGGTGTTCTGCTATTCAGTCTAGTGTGTTCAATATATTACTCAAGTTGTTTATAATGCAGAAGAAAAAAAAAGTTTGATTTCAAAACAAAAATCTTACATGAGTAGGCATCATGCAGAGTTTTTGTGACTGGCTGGGAGTGAGCTGTAGTTAATATATAAAATCCTCTGAGATCTAGCCTTAAAAAATCCTCACTACAGACAAAAGCAATCCACAACATATGATTTCTTCCACTGTTTTATAATATTTATAAAACTTTAAAAGAAAAAAAATCTTTTGGGGGTGTTTTTAGGAACAAAGTTCACACAAAAGCAATCATTTCTAGCTTTACTGATCTTCACTTAAAAAATTATTTTCTTTTTTTACTTTCTCTAAATCACTTCGCAACATCCACCTCTTGTCTTTTGTACACCTCTACAATTTCATTAAAAAGGTAAAAAAAAAAAATTACTTGAAAATATTTAACCAAAAGCATTCTCCAATTTATAAGCTGCTGTTACAATCTTAAGGAACTGAACAGAGAAATTATTTTATTTTAGCTATAAATTAAATGCCAGTGAAGCATTTGCAACCCTAAAAACACCATTAGACATAGCAATCTACAATGCAAGTTTATGGCATTTGGTTCTTCATCATTAGCTGGAGTTTGTAAATACCATACGGAAGTTTAAGAAAACCATTAAAAACAGTGAAATAACAGGACTTCCCTCTCCTATGAAAGCCTCTTATAAATTTGTATTTTTAGGAGATTCTTGGATAAAAATCTAGAAGTTGAATTTTCCTTACCATAACATGCTATCTATGAAATCTGACTTCACTGAATGTTACATTAGCAGGACCAGGCTGTCAAGTCACTATTATATCAGATCCTCAGCCGCTATAAACTGTCATAACTCAGCTGGAACTGAAGTCCCACTAGGACTAATTTAAGACCTGCAAAGTGTTTCTGACAATAAAATAGATACAAAAAAAGACTGAAAACACGTCTGCTTGCACAAGCTGGAAGTATATTGAACAGACACACATTTTTGAAAATGGCTCTTGCAGCCTTACAGTCAAGTTTAGAGTTTTGTTAGAATATTTTCAGTTCCTGCAAAGACTGTATCACCGATAGAAAATAAAATCAAGACAGGCTCTGAAACGTGCTTTACTTTTTTGGCATCAACTCTTGTCCTTTTGCAGCCCCATTTCCATCCAAAGTTTTTCCTAACTACAAACGAAAAGGAAATCAACATCTGAGTGCCAGTAAGAACTAAAATTATTGCACATATTATTGGTTTTCTACATATCTTTATTGAGTCACTTGAAATGTTGTAATTACATATATTTCCTGCTTTAATAAAATGTTGGTGAAAGGTTTAGTTACTACGGTCCTTTATAGCTCTGGAAGAACTGGCAAGCTGGAAAGAGGAAAGTAACTTTCCAGTCAGTTCAAAGGAAATGGAGTATGCTCATTTCCACTTGCAGAATCAACTCTTTATCAGGCTCTACAGACATTTCTATGTGACCTTCTGCAGTGCAGCATCTGGGCACAATATTTTCATCTTATTACTTTTTTTTCACTGAAGATATTAGTAGTTTATAAAGCTCAGGCAAAACTGGGCATAGGGTGAGAAGACATTTGAGCAGAAATGTATGATTAGGCAGTTAATCACGTTTCCTCATAGCTGCTCTGTGTGTGTGTTAGGATTTATGATTTCTCTGTTGCTTGCAAATCTGCACGCGCGCGCACACACACACACATTCTCACAAGTGTCCCATCTTTCTTCAAAACCATCAATTTGGGGCAATCATCTAACAAACTTGATTACTTTTCTGCATTACTTAACAAAGCAAGTTTTGTTAAAAATATTTATGGTGAAATTCTAAAAATTGCATTATACTTCAATAGGAAAGAACAAGATTTAGCTTGAACTTTTGAAAATGAGTGGCTCTCAACTCAAACACAGTTTTCCCATGTCTTACAAGAACTCGTTTACTAACACTGCCTTCAAAAATGTTTATTAGAGGCTTGGAAGATAAAGAAAAATCATTTCTTTCTCCTCTTTACTGCCCAAATATCATTTGAGTCTTCCCACCACACAAGATGTACACACTCAGCATTTTCAATTACTTCATACGGATGTTGCAGTTTAGTAACTAGAACATTAAGACGCTTGAAATTATTCTGGGAAATAGATGTGGGGGGCAATGTTTCTAAACTTCTTCACATGACACAAATTGCTAATAAGATTACTAACAACAGTATTTATGAACCTTTAATCACAAACACAGTATGATCAGGAAGCTATTTACAATACACCTGCATCTGGCAAGCTAGACAAGACTGGAGTGTTTCTGAATATGATGACACTCCTTTTCAGGTGTGATTTTGAGGACATCTACCTTCACAGGCTTGAAGGGGAGACTAGAGCATATATACTAATAAAGCATCATTATCATGCAAAAGAAAAGCCGCGAAAGGCTTAAAGGAGGAGGGGAGTAAGGAAACGTTATCCCATCTTCATTCCACACTTCTGGAATGTGGGCAGATCATAGTAAAAGTTTAAGTGGCAAGAAGATTAAAGGAAAACTGTTAAAGCCAAAAAGGACACTCACATCATATGGTGTAAGTCAGCCGTGTCTCTACAGACTTCAGTGATACACTGATTTACGCCAGTTGATGTTTTGGCCCGACAGCTTCACAGAAGATACTATCGATTAAATGTGTGTTCTATTTCAATTAAAAGCTTCTCTCGTCGTCAGAGCACATCTTGCCCCAGCTGGAAGCCACTCTGGCATTTTTCTTTTTGCTAGAAAGTACCCTATAGGCAAATTCCAAAATAATAATAATAAAAAAAGTCTACATAAATTGTCAACTACTGTTTGTTATTATTTATCATTTTTTGGCACACACAGACATGCCAGGCACTTCACAGAAAATACTTCGAAGACAATTCCCTGCCCTGCGGAGCTTAAAAGACAAGGGCTAGTCCATTCTGCAAACACAGGACACTGCTTTACCGAAAATTATTTGAATTACTTCAGTGGCATTCCTCACAGTACTAAGATTGTGCTTACTATGCATGCTAGCAATTTCAGGTCTTAAGTGATAAACATGGCAAACAAGGGAGGATAAAAGAGAAAGATATTTTAGAGAGAAATGGTTCAGATGCACTACATCTGTAAATCTTTCTGAACCTGAACACTTTTTCTGTGCATTTAACGTCCCCAGTTTTCACCAAAAAAAACCCCCCCAAGTCTTCAAGGCCTTATCTTTCAAAATGTCATTATGCAAGTATATGATGCTTAGCATGTGGTTTCTAATGTGATACATTGCTAACGAAGAGATCCTTAGCATTGGTTTTAATAAGAAAGAGGAATTGGGCACAGTGGCAACAATTATTGAAGAGTAACACCCATATGGTTTCAAGCACAGCCACCCAGCCCTGCACGGAGCGGTACAACTGCAAACCCTGACAAGCCTTCTGCCCAGCCTTCAAAGCAAGAAGAAAAGTGGAACATGAGGCCAACTGTGAAACTGAAAGAGCTATCAGGTTTGAGGAGGGCTGCAGGGAAAGAACTCATAAATTACAAGGCTTAACAAGGAAGATCACTTTTAACTTCACATCCTGAGTATCGGAAAGCCACTATCATAATTTCAGAGCATCCAAAGAGGAGGACTGACCTATCAACTATCAAAAAGTGTTTCTAGAAATACTGTGCCTTCACATCATCGATTATCTTTCCAAATGTTACTTAGAACCAACAAATATTTAGTTTTAATGAATAGGACAGATTCATACCGTCAAGGAATGACTGAAATTAACATATCTAATATATAGTGAATATATACATAAAGGCACATTTCCTTCTTTGCCCCATTCTCTGGGCCATAGGAGTTTCATGCTAAGATTTCAGTATTCTCTCAGGTTGGGTCTTTCACTTTTACAAAAGCTAACACTTAAATAACTTTCATTGTGGCTATAATATGACTGGCGACACATAAGGTTAAAAAAGAAATCTGTCAGACTTCTTCATTTGTACAAGGCTTTTAGGAAAGTAATAGACGATTTTTGTTATTTATTGTTACTTTTAAGACATAGATAGAATCTAGTTAGTTTTCACTAATCTCAAAGGAATGAATTTGCAAACAAAGCCACAAGAAATCAAACCTGTGTCATTAGACAATCTGCATTCATGTATTAATTTTCAAAAATACAATCTTGTCCATTAAAAAGAGCATTTCCAAACTTATTAGTTAAGCACATAGCACTGTATTTGAATCACAGCCACAAGACATGAAACACATTATTATTAAGCGCTTGAGCAAGCTCTGAACCGCTACTGAGAACACGAGCATTCCTACAGCTTTTGGCAAGATTTAGCAGGTTTGGACATCGGAACATGAGATCTAGCAAAGATATTTTTAGGATCAAATCTCTCAAAAAATAAAAATCATAATCTAAGCAATCATACATGCCATTTGCAGTTAAACTGTCAATTGTACTACTCTGCCCCTTCTTCTGTAGTTTCATATTATGTCATAATCTTTTAATTCTACAAAGGGAAAAGTCAGTACGAGTACTATAGGTACTCAAAAAACTTTAAAACTCCCACTGTGAAACAGCTTACTGTTTGCCAGTGTGTGTACGTCTGAAATTATATTAGCTGCTTTATAAAGGTTACCTATTTCAAATTGATAGAACAATCATTTTCACTGCCATCCAAAATGCTTTACAGGAATTACAGAGTGTCTTAATTTGTTAGACATATTATAACCGGCTTACCTACTTTATCTAAAATCATTTCCTCTTTTGAAGTGTTTGATAAGTATTCACTTGAAGGATGCCGTGTCCCACATAAATGTATTACTACAGAAAAACTTAAGAAAATTATGCAGCTAGCAGTAGAATCCATGGGAACACTTTAGCATTAGAAAATCTTTCAGATAATCTAATTGGCTCTTACTTGCCTGAAAGAAATCACATGTTTAGAGGAGAGAGGCGTATTTTGCAAATTCTTATAGTTCATCTGGAATTAGCATTTAATATTTATCAATCAGAGCAAAACGGAGTTCATCTGAACAGGAAAGCTAGGACTCGAGTTAATTTGTCATCCACGATTATCATTTGGAAGTTCACTGAGTTTATTAAAGACAACTACTGTGTGATAAGGACAGTAGAGACACTATTAACCATGTCATTTAAATTGCTTGAGTTGGCATCGTGCCCAAGTCCTTCAGATCAGTATATCAACACACTTGTTGCTGGCAGGGACTCACGTAAAGGGGGGGAAGAGGAACTCCCTCAGAACTGAGTGTGCTGTACAGATTTCTACAGTAACTCGTGAGAATAAGCGGTATTACTCAGTCTTTGTATTTTTGATTCCTAGACAAGAGAATGACAAAATAATGACAATCAAGTGAAAGACTCTGTTCTTCCTAAGAAAAAAATAATGGGAAAGCATTTTTACAATTTTCATTTGAAATTACTTGAATTTGCATTTACTGGAACAGCATATTTTGCTTGTAACTGTTAGTTTGTCAGCATTGCAAAGACACCCCCCCATCACTTGCTTTGCCAAATTTTATGATCCTGTATCTCTCCCACCCTTGCCTCCTCCCCAAGATCTCCCACTTTCACTTCATTAAGCCTGCAGGAAGGAGAAAAGTTCTCGTGGCTGGACACAGTTTATTTTCAGAAGCAGTAAGAGTAATTTTATTTCACTTCAGACAAGAATCGTGCTGCAAACTAACCTAACAACACATTTGGGAAAGCTGCAATTAAGAAGGTACAAGGATATTTTCTTTTCCCCAATTCATACCAAAATTAATACTAACATCTTTGTTAGAAACAACCTACATGTTAAGTTAGGCACATTACTTCCACGTGTAGAAAACAGTCAGAACAGAAACTTTTTCATTGTATTCTTCAGCTCCTGTTTTCCTAAGCTATGTTCTGATTAAGAAAAGAAGGGGTATCCCTTTTTTGGAAGGGAGGAATTCATCAGCTTAACAGGCATCTCTGCATAAAAGCAGCTTATTTGTTTGCTAAAAAATGCTGTGCTTCCCAATACCCACACTACAGCCAGCAACAGCTCGGCGTTCTCCTATTTATCACTTCCCAGCACGAGTGTGCTGGCACTGAGGGCCTGAGTGGCAGGCAAATACTCAGGTACGCGCAGTTCGTGGCCCCAGAAGATATAATTGTTGGGGAAAAGGCTCTCTTACCTTCCACAAATCGTCCTCCAGCGTCTTCAAGTGAACGATCTGGAAACACAAAACCAAAACCCCCTAAAGTAACAGCACAACCCGCAGCCAGCCCCACTGCTTTGCCGTGTCCCCCCACCCCATCCCACCCTCCAGACCACTTTCCCACCACTTGCACTACGAACAGCAACTTTCCTGTAGCGTTTATTTTTTACTGGTGAGCCATAAAATCGCCTGCTTGTCCAATTAATGCAAGCATCATCGTTTTCATTTACCTTTCACCATCTCCAGGGAAAGAAAGCGGAGGAGGGAAAACAGAAAAGCAAATGCATAAGAGGCTTCAGAAACACGAGTTTCAACTCATTTATGATCCCAGATAAAGGTTAATAGTTAAACTCCTTCCTCTCCCTCCCACCCTCACAATTATTGATGCCCTTCAAGAAATGAAATGTTATTTGTTCTCGTTTACCAGAGGCTAGACAAACTGTCAACATCTCCACTTTATTTACGGGTTGGGCAAGAGCAGTTCCTCAAACATCAACATTTTTTACGTTAATCCTGGAGAGAATCCACTTCTCTAAAACTACAAAATTTGCCAACTTCTGTAGTATTTATTTTTAACGAACGAGAGTGAGAGCCTTGAGCTATCCTCCCTGCCCTCAGAGGAGAGGAAGGGAGAAAGCGCGGCTCCACTCTCTCAATTTTGAAGACCTTTTCCCCTCCTTCCCACACCACTCAGCCCCTGGCCACTCTCCATCCCACCCCCCCAAAATCTCTCCCCTCACGATCCCCCACCTGCTCCACGTCCAGTGGGATTTCAAGGGAGGAAACAAAATCTGCCAAGTGGTTCCTTTCGGGCGATTTCTTCAACCCGTCTGGAGGTTTAAACCTGAAAAACAAACACCTCTATTGAATGCAAACTAAGCTTTGGGGGTTGCCGAGTTAATTCCTCGGCAGACAGCTACTCTCAGTGTCTGGTTACACAAACATACCTACAGACAGGTTGGAGGGGGGAGTCCCTTAGAAACCAAACGG
>WAAD01025434.1:250544-287722 GCA_013389945.1 Fregata magnificens | reverse complement strand
GACAGCCAGAAAGCCCCGACCTCCCAACCCCTCCTCAATCCATCTTCGGGGGATGGCAGCGGACAGCCCGAACGGGTTAAAGAAAAAGGCTTTGTCACTGCTGAAAAGAGGGAGAAGAAGTAGGGAGAGGAGGGGGGGAGGCAAGAGAGATCTGATGCTGAAGAGTATTGATACAGGGTGGGAGGGGAACCACCTGGAGATCAAGCTGCGAGGGGAGTTAAACACGCAGCCGTCCCTCCCTCCCTCCGTCCATCCATCCATGCGTCCATCCCACTGCCATCCCCCGCTGCTTCATCCCCGTGCACCCACAGCAGTGCCGAGGGGTTGGGACCCACCTGGGGAAGGTGCGGCAAGGCTGCAGGTGTGCTGTGCAGTGCGGTGCACGGTGCGGAACAGCGTGGAGCGGTGCAGACCAGGGAGGAGAGCTAAGGGCAGCCGGAGCAGGGGCGAGGGTCCAGACCTACCCGTACACCCCCAGCACCAGTGGCCTCCATGGACGGAGCGTAGGGGGTTCACCTCTGTGGGCTGGGACCAGGGCGGGTGAACTTTTCCCCAGCAGCAGAGCCCAGGGCGGTGTGAGGAGCTGGCAAGGGAAGGGTTCCCCCTGCTTGAATTACACTGGTTTTGCTTGTCCAACACAGGGGACTGCAGCAAGTGGGGAAACGAGAGCCAGCTGAGCCCTCCTGCCAGCCTCGCTGGGGCTGAACTTGAGGTCAGTGGAGCGCAAAACTCCTCCAGGGAAGGAGGAAACAAATGTTCATGGATCGGGTATCGACAAACTTGAACAAGTGGGAGGGAGAGGAGGAGAAGGGGCAGTCGGAGCTGCCTTCATAAAACTGTAAACAGTGATGTTGGGACAGAGTTGAAAGGAAATTGCCCAGCAGCTGCTTGGAGTTTCCCTGCGAAGTGCTTGTCCTAGTGAGAGAGGAGAAAGCCCTTTACGGGAAACGTGAAGTCCCCCCACCCCCGGTAACTGCAACCTGCAGCAGAAGTTGGCCGTTCCCTTGCAGGTTCCTCTCCGGGTTACAGTCAGGCTGGGGGGGGAAGCTGGACTCGGAGAAGAAATCTCGTCACTGCTGATTAAGGCCTTCGCACGGGGACACAATGCGCTCCAGTGTCCTGGCCCTCGCAGCTCCTCCTGCCAGGCAAAAGGTGACTGCCCCTTTGACAGGCCACCTCTCTGTTCAGATATTTATTAAATTGGCCTGGGCTGCTGGCAAGGGGAGAACTTCCCATTGATTTTTACAAACTGTGAAACCTTAAGCCTGTATCAGGTGATGAGAGAGAGGGGGAGATCAGGGGGTTTCAGCACTTGCAAATCTCTTCATTTCATCACCTTAAAAAGGAATTTTTATCTCCAACCGTATTGAAGATAAATGATCTATTAATAACAATAAAAGAGAGTTCCAAGCAGAGAGACTCAGGTATTCCCTTTTTTTTAAAGGACTTCTGGTTTAGGATTGATTTTCTGAACAATGCTGCAGCAATGGTTTTTCATAGGATACAATATTTGATTTTTCCACGAGATATCAAGAACAGATGCATCTAAGTAAACAGATACATGTAAGTACAGACGCTCACAGAAGGCAGCGCTCATTTTGTCCATGCAAGCTTGGAGAATGATTTATTTTTGTAGCCCTTAAGCATAATAATAATAATAATAGAACATATGTGTCCATTTTATTGCCATATTTCCAAAGTTCATACAACTCAGCAAGCAACAAGCATTTTTGTTTCAAGCTGGGCCTTAGACCATATACTTTATTAGAAAAAGAATTCCACAAAACCCAGAACTGGCAAAACTCTGTGCAAAGGGCCAGGGAGCTGCTTTACTGCAGCAGTTGTGCCTAACATATGCATGAAGGATCAGAACTGGCTCCGTTCTTACTTACTCACCTTACCAGAAGGCCTATGACATCCCAAGCTAAAGCTGTATAATCATTCCATTATAAACCACACATTTCCCAGTTGTAAATGGTCACGGTAAAAACGTATTTGTGGCTTAAGTTTGGTGTGGAGACTTTCAGACAGGACATTTTTTTCCACTCTGAAAGATTTTGAAGTTAAGCAATTCGGTCAATTATTTGGGTTTGGAAACAGTAGAAGAGGGTCTTTTAAACTTATTTCCCAGGTTTTAATACTTAGAAGTGGTCTGGTTTCAAAAGTGATCTTCAGTCATTAGAGAAAGAACTTGAATCTACGCATTAAAGGTTAAGGGGAATTTGTGATGAAGTTCAGCAGAAATGGGAGAGAGCTCAAAGTTTTTCCTGACAGTTATATATGGTATGTAGACCGTAGACTAGAGGTGAACCATAGCTGAAGTTCCAGAAGTCAGTTTGGGGATATAAGGGCAGCAAGAGGGAAAAGTTACTATAAGTCAAATACTTCAGTGTGATACATTTATACTGCATATGGTGTACCTGAGGATCCAGTTCTGTATCACCCTGCGTGGATGGGACTCTTTTAAAGTTGTCAGTGAAACCTAGGATGCAGGATGTGGTGACAAACACTGCCAAGCTATGTAATAGGTTGCGGAGGGAAATGAATTTTGTCATCATTCACGATGCAGTCAGCCAAGACTGGGACTCTGTAGGCCAAGGACCTCTCTACATCTAAGGGTCTTGGGCATCACTTCTGGAAATGGCTCTGAGAATGTGATCAGAGCAAAGACACACAGGTCCAAAGATTTTACAGCTGGACGTAGTGATCCTGGGAGTGTTTCTGAGTGTGACTGTTTTTCCCCGCTCTGATTTTATGTTTGCCATATAGACATAGGTATTAGACACATTGTGTGGCAGGATACAGTGAAACCCTAGCTAAAAACCCCAAAAATACAGGTGTGGGAGGAGGGGACGAAGGAAGGGGCAGGGAGGAGAAAATTGCCAGGACCCTACACAGTAGATTGACTGACCGAATTAAGGATGCAACTAGTGAAACTTTAGGAAAGGTCTGGTGCCAAAGGCGAGTCAACCAAAGGAAAAGAAAGTCCCAAGACTCATGACATGTCTCCATCTCTGTCTGCACTCTATCTACCTATCTATGGACTCTGACTGCATCTGACAACTTAAATTTCTGAGCCCTGGGCTGGCAGCAGGCTGGAATTTCTCTCTTCCCCACGTGCTGGGAAGAGCAACTACTCCCTCACAGAATCAGGCTGAAAGCTGGAGGGAGGCACTGAGAAGGGAGAGGTAGCCATCCTGCTGCAACCTTGGGTACGTCTAACCTACACAATGCCCTGCAATGTTGGAGAATACTGAGCTCATGCAGGATGAACTGCTATGTCTGTTCCAGAAACATGCTACTATTTCTCAGCAGAATGGGTATCAGCGTGCTCCACCAACGCCCATAGTTGTCGCTGCCACTTAACTGGGCTGCCTTAAGGCAATGTATATTGCATATTCATCGAGGCTAGACTTCTTGCACAAGCCATGTGTAATGGAGTTTCACTCTGCATTACACGGACATGGTCACGCTGCGCATCAGTATCACTTAACACTGCACGTCATTCAGCATACCCACAGCGCAACGCTATGAGACCTTTCCAGCACGTTCGAAGTATCCAGTGTAATGCATACCGAAGACTGCTCTTCAGCTAGGGCCCATGGCCAGACCCCCCGAGCTCATGCTTGGCGTTCACTATCATTCTGCTGCTCAGGACCTGACCTCTTAGTGGTTACATGTACAGGGTGACTCCTAGTTCTGCCACCGTGGTGGTGCTTAGTACCTCTGATGTTGGTGAGGCCATGTTGAGGTGAATGGATCACAGGTTGAGGGAGAAAGGGTGTGTGGACATGAGGGGGTAACACCCACCCCCCTGTCAATGCCACCATGCCACGATACTGCAAAAATAAAAAAAAAAGTCATCTGTGGAAATGGGAACTAAAAGCCTGAAAGGAGTAAAGGAGACTGAGAGAGAGAGCGTGAAAAGGGAGGCAGTTGCAATTCTTCATTTATCCTTAAGTTGACATTGCCAAGAGCAAGACCAAGGGCCACAGTTCCTGCCAACAACAGGAGACAGGCCTAGTTGGCAAGACAAAGTCAAAGAAAATGTGGCAGGTCCTATATGCAATTTCTGTAAATGCTCTTGGTTAAACTAGTGACTGTATTTCTTCTTTGTCAGCTGGCCTGGTGTATGTTGGGGTCACTCAAAAGTCTAGTTTTTGTGGTCCAGACATCTCAGAACAAGCAGATTATGTGCCCAGTCCAGCACAGGGATGCTGTGCCTGGCCCCACAGCCATAATCACCTTGAGCAGCTGAGACGGCGGCAGGGCACATCATCTGGCCCTATCACGTCTCTTTTTCTCTTTCACATGCTATTCACATCGCCCTTGCTAGTAGGAACTCCACAATGCCACCTCTTAGCAGCGCAAGTGGAGCAGCATCGCCACTTGTGCTCCCCTCCCGGCATCACGCTTACTGATACTGAAACAAATGGCAGGAGGAAAATCGGTGGCTGCGTTTCAGTGCTGTGTAAAGTACAGTGTTGTGAGATCCTGTGGAATGAAATGCGCTGGAAGAAAAAAACCTAAACACTCTTTAGTTTTCCCTGTGCTTTAGTACTACTCAACATCTGCTAACGATATTTAATCTAACTTCTGAAAGTGTGAGTTTAGGTACTATCAAATGGATGGTTCTGATCCTGGAAACCTCTTAAATGCATAGCCCTGACATACATTAATTGCTTTCATTTAGGTAAGAAGATTATTCCTTTATCATCAGGTAATTGATTTAAAAGTGTTTCACCGTATGTTTACACTTGACATGAATTGGTGTGCCCAAGGATTTAATCATTTAATAGATTTAGGCATTTAATGAAACCTGATGGTCATTGCATTACACTAACACCTGATGATATTTATACAGTTCTTTCTGAGGAACTGCACATCTCAGCGTGCAGGAAGAACATTTCAGGGATTTTAGCTTGTATTTTTTCATCAAAGGCTTTTAAAGGGATTACCATGTGTGAAAGGTAGGCCACTGGGCTGTGTGTGCATGTGCAAGAGCACACACTCACAATGCACACTTCTTTGCTGAATGCGTAGTGATATATCGCTGGCTTTGTGGCGTTATCCATATACTGGTTTGCTGTGTTTTATGGATTTTTTTGTGAAGCTATCTGTTCATCATCAGCCTGCCTGGTGGGTTTTGTTATTATTGTCTACTTAGTGGATGCTGGTGAAGATAGTCTCAGAGAAAATAATGAACTCACACTTAACGCTTTTAGACCAGTTGTGGAGGCGAAAGGCTGCCAAGTACCCAAAGCTCCTTTTGAAAACCAAATACTAAAAAAGCTTTTTACATTTTCATCTTACTAAAGTGACCAGCAGGGTAATGCAATAAAATATACTGCATTTAGCCTTGTTCTTGTAAAACAACATCTATTGATATGCAAGAATGTTTGACAAGTCTTTCATTTGGCTTTGCATGTGTCTTGGAGTAATTTGCAGGCCGGTAATAAGCAACCTTAGAGGTAGTCTTTAGCAATAGATTTTAAAAGTGACGAAGTAAAAATGCTTTGTAAATATATTAGCACTGGAAGCTGCCTTTCTGACCAAAATAGTTTATTGCTCTTTTTCTTTGAGTTCTGTTTTAATTTATGGTTGATGACATTCATACCTTTAGAAGCAGTTATGTCAAGTTGTCATTCTCAGATGATAAAGTGATCACAGTTGAGGACGTTTGTGCGTGAAATGCCATTGGCCTATATTCAGTTTGGAAATAGTTTCGGTGGTTTCAGAGAAGTGTTGTTATTGCTCATGAGCATACATGAACATGGGGTTCAGTTCTTTACACAGTTGCTTAATATAGTGTTATTTCTTCTCTTAGTACGTATATAACTGTGACATAACTTTAAGTTTATAGCAGATTTGCTCATGCCTATGAATATTTCTCTATGTGTTCTACATTTATTTCTCCAGTGATACTTTGTTGATATATTCCATGAACTCTTCATTAGGTCCCAAAGCAGCATGTTTCATACTTCTTACCCTGGAGTTACCTAGTTCTTCAGTGCCTCATAGCAGCTCATAGAGTGTTAATATTGAGGGAAACTGTAGAAAGACAGCTTCAATTCAGCAAACTGTACACTCTCTCCTACTTGGATATAAAGATGCCTTCCCTCTCCCCACCGTTGCCATCTTCCATAAAAAAAGGATTATAAACAACTCTTATTACTTTGTATAATTCCTATTTTAAAATCAGCCATCTTCTGTTTCCCTCCCAAACACCACAAATATGTTACTCAGCCTTTGAGACAATAGCTGTAATTTGTCTATAATTAGAATCTGATCAGAGCAGGGAGAATGGGTGAATACAAAAGAAATCATCAGATTCCAGAAATGTGATACCACAGGCCAAATCCTGCTTCCTTTGCTAATGAAGGCTGACTTGCATGAGTTAGATGGACATAATTTTAATCAAAAGAAAAAAAATCTAATAATATCAGCTGTTACAGAGCCTAAAAAGAAAAAAAAAAAGAGCTGAGGTCTTTGAGTAAAAAAAATCTTCAAAGGCATATAAGGCATTTTGATTTAATCCTGCTAACATCTGCCTGTTTTGAACCCGAAAACAGCCTAATGTTTATCTAATAGTCTTAGTACATTTTGTAATTAAACTAATTAAGGAAAACATCTTACAGCTTTTCCCTGGAAAGACACCCCCCTTCTCCCTCTCATAACAGAAACTGAAAATAATCTCTTTTGTTTGCAAGGCAGATAGAATGAATTCCCTCTTTATGCGTATTTTTCAGCAAAAACCTTTCAATATTGGAAACTCAAGAAGCAACTGAGTCCTATCCAGAGGAGGCAGAAACTGCTCCCCCCTGAAACCTTTTTCTACAGAAGGAAAGTTTTTGATCTTAGGAGCTCTGCTTCCCCCCACTCTTGCCTTCCAAAGTCCATAAAAATGCTTCTAAGCAAAATTAGCTTCCAAGTCCATAAAATTGCAATATATCATTTAAATCATGACTTTTATAGCATCCTTTTTTAGTACTGGAAAGGGGAAACCCATGAAATGGTGTGAAGACATTCTAGGCTTTGAAGATGGTTAGAGATATGATGGCATTTTCAGCACACCTTCTTATTGCCATGAAATGAAAAGTGCTTAGTTGATTAGCAGGCTGATCCAACTGAGTGAACTGCAATTAAAGTCAGTGGCAGTTTTGCCAGAGTAAGAACTGCATGAACAGCCATCCAGGGACTTCTTAACCACTTTCTCAGAACTGGAATGAAATCTCTATTTTTTTCCTAGTGCTCCATCTACTTTTTCTTCTTCTTTACAGCTACTCCTGTTTAGACTCTACGAGTTCTGGTATTAAATAATTTTAATCAACCTTATATATTTAAATAAAACAAAGTTTGCAAAGAGCATGGCCTTTTTGGCCTAAAGGTTGTCTCTATTTTCACCTTTTGAACAATGCTGACGCTTGTACATTCTAACTCTGCTTCATGAACAAGAAAGTCCAGAATTACTGTTCGTGTGAAGATTACGGCATACTGAAAATAGCACATTTTGTGTTAACATCTAGCTAATATTGGTATTAAATGTTACTGACATGAATAGTGTATCTAGCTCCCACTCTAGAACAACCAGGACAGCGTGAACTATAAAAACACTCATTTTCTGAGACGTCTGCAGGTGGCACGTTAGACGATGTTAGGGAACTCTGCGAGAATCTGCTCCCACTGGACTCTACCACAAAACTTCTGTTGCCTTCATGGGGTAAATACATATAGCCTATTAAGTGTGGGCCCATGCCTGTTCTTGAGAAGCGGGATTCACTTGCTCCCCTGGGAAGCCTATAGGCTGCAAGTCAGAAATTGTCATGCCTTTGCTCTCTGTCAGATCTGCTCCACTGAGTGGTGAAGACATACAGGGTTGGACCAGGTATTCACCCATACTGACTTTGAAGGGATCGGGGTAAGCCCTCTGATGAATGTCAAGGTCTATTCAATGAATAAATAATTTTGTTCCCTTCAGGAAACAAATAAGTATATTACATAAAAGGATGTAAAGGACAGCATTTTTTGAAAACAAATGTGAAAAATGTCAATTACTATTTCCAAGATTTTGTCAATGATAACTCTAGAGTTAAATGCTGTATCCCCCACATACAGTCTGTTACCTTCCAAAAACATATGGTCATGATCATGATTTCACATCAGTGTTTGACATGCAGTTGTTTTGTACATTGTGCAAGTGAATGGAAATGGCACTGTTAATTTTCTTACACTCTTTTATGTTTTCAATGACTACATAAGGTGCGAGTGGTGCTGAGAATTGCTCCTGTCAACTTCAGCTGATTGCTTCAGTGTCAGGAGAAGTAAATCAGGTCCAAAATGCTTTTGTGTAAGTATAATATAAGCCAACAAACAGACTGACAAACCCCTCTTTCTAGCAACAATTTCACATACTGTTTCAGCCAGAGAGGCCAGCTACAAGGAGGAATTGAATTTCCAGAGGCTGCCAAATGTCTGTGCTCAGCAGACTCGTTTTAATTAGTCAAGAGGACCCTTCTCACTTGGCCAAAGAAAACCAGGTATTCAAACCAACATTAAACAAAGATGGGACATTGTATCTATCGCTGCTCTGGCAATTAGCAGTGGTTTGTGTGTGCAGCTCTCATCTTTACTAATAATACTATCCACTGGTAATGTTACTGCTTTTTAGGTGGGGCCTATGAACACTAAGTATCAGCTAGACTGGGAACAGTTTAGACTGAAGGTGTGATTTTACTGATCAAGTTCAGTGGATAGTGGCACGTAAAAGTTTGACGTTTCTCCTTGTGTTCCTGGAGTCATTTCTGCCTTCTTGGCTGTTAATTAAATCTCCTAGTTTCCATTCTTCTTTTCTTCTCTCCTTATATTTCTAATGTTGTCAAACTGATTAGCCGCTAAATTACATTGCATTCAGGTAACAAGATCTTTGTTATTGATTTGCTCTGAAGGCTTTCTTTGACAGACAGACTGGCAGAATCCTTCATCCAGGTTAGAGAATAATCTATTTGAAGGTTTCTTCCAGATGTCACTACTATAGCAACAGCTTCTATAGTGTTAATGCTGATATTAAATAGGGTTCAGCCCTGCATTACCATCCAGCCATATGGCCCTGTTTTTTTAAACTTGAAAATTAGTTTGCTGTTTCTTCCATAGGGAGGGCCGCCTGTCTGTGTCTTCTCTGTATTTCCACCACCTACTTCTTTAACACTTCCAAAACCAGATTTTAAACCTCTCAGAAGACCATTGAGAACGGACCCAAATTCTTTTTTCATCTGTAGATCTGATGAGTCTTCTTCGGCAAGTTATGGAAATCTGTGACATTGTATAATTATCTTCCTGTTAAACTTAGTATTTCAGACATTTGCTGTTTGCTTTCATTTGCTTCCTTTCCTAGGTAGGCCGAGTTGTGTCCACTTCACATCCTCACATCTCTTTTCCAACTCTTATTCACAGGAGTCCCAGCCCAATCTCCTTTGTCTTCCGATTTCTGGAAGGTCCCTAAATCTCCAGGAAATTTGGTATTCCTGGAGCCCCAGGTCTCCTCCCCCTGCCAGTAGAAATCTTCTTGGTAGGTCCTCCACCACGCTGACATAGCCATCTTTAGTCATTTTTCCTCCTTTTTATTGAATTATGAGGGATAAGATTTAGCTAGCCTGTGCGCACTGTGACCCCGTTTCATTTGTTTCAAGTAGAACCACTAAATGCACCGCAGGATCAGCCCCGAAGGCTGGCCTCCTCTCTCCAGCCTCACTAGCCAGACCACAACCAACGAAGTGAGGAAGCCCCACCAAACCAGAAGGCAGTGGCAGGGTTAGTTCAGATGCCTGCATAGAGAGCTGTGAGAGGAGCTACAGCCAAGGAGCAGGGGAGGGTGGTGTGAGGGAGCGGAGCAGGCTGGGCGCCAAGGCACGAGCTGGGTCGGAGGACACCTGCACGAGGGTAGGCAGCAGCCTGATGGGGATGAGGAAATGCAATTTCTCAGCCAGGCTCTAGGGCCATGGATTCGAACCAACGATGGGAGCCACCTGAGATCATGCTGCAGGATACACAGAAGGCTTTTTCTTCCCGTAAAGCATTGCCCAACTGGTGAGGTACTTTATGGGTAGAGTTGGAAGGGACAGGAAGGATGGTCTTGTAATTATGGGATTCAGTGGCAAATCAGGAAATCTGGGTTTAATAACCAACCGTGACACAGATTTCCTGTGTGACCTCCTCCAGATCACTTACTCACCGTATGACTCAAGTCCCAGTTTGTAATATGGGGCAACAACACTTCTTTTCTCGCACTTTTTGTCTGTCTTGTCTATTTAGGCAACTCTTCCACGGGGCAGGTGTTTCCTCCAGCTACACAAAGCACCTTGCCCCAAAGAGATCATTTTTAGTTTGGTTCCCTTCTCATAAGTGATATTACTTTGATATTACTTCAGTTCATACAAATTGTCGTGGGTCCAGCAAGAATAATTTGAGTAGCTGTTTTGACAATATGCTTCATGGCCATTTAGCTTTGAGGAGCCCCTTTTCATCTGAAACGACTGTGTTTCTCTCAGAAGAGGAATTCAAGTGCAGTAATAAGAGAGGTGATCCCACTGATATATCACTAAGTAAAATCTGACGTGCAGATATAATGAAAACATGAGGCAGTTTAATGATGAAAAATGTATAGTCCTGAGCTAATGGCTGAAAAATGTTTAGTGAAGGACTACACTGAAGTAAAAAACCACAAGAAAGAAGTTCAGTTAGATTAAACATTGGGAATTCATTTGTAAGTCCAGACAATCTACGGTCTGTAATGTACTTTCATGGTACAACAGGATGCAAAGAAATCATTTTTTGAAAGACTTATTATCCTTTCTGGTAGGACTTCTGTAGTCTTCGTCAAGCACTATGAATCTGCCTTTGAAACTCCTATCCATCCTCAGGGTCCTTTGGTGCCATACCCACTGAGAGATGGGCAGCGAACCAAGAGTCCAAGGCTGAGTGATGGCGAATGGAAGTGCTGGCTATAGCCAGGAGGAGGACTGAATATTAGTGAAAAAGACTTTGTGAGACCAGACTGAATTGACTCACAGGCAAATCGCTGCACAAAGTAGCACAGTGGGACTGGCTGAGAAGGGCCTGGGCTAGGGTGCTCAAAACGCATTGAATGCATGCCCCATGTGGACAACAAACACACCTCCACACCCAGAAAACAGGAGGTTGCATATAGTGAGGGAGTTGGAGGGCATCTCAGATCTGCACTGGTAGCTGAGAAATCGGACTTTCTGGGTCAGAAGTATTTCAGGTGGGCAGAGCTATCCCAAGTATTCAGAGAAGTGCAATGAATAACAACTGTAGATGCTCGTAGCAGAGCCAGAGTCTCCTCCCAGGGTTAAATAGACATGAGAATTAACTGAGTTATCAAAGTGATAATTGATGGCCCAGTATTGCATTAAAAAAAAAAATCCAGAAGTTTAGTGTGAAATGTTGGTTGTTACAAAGTCCCACGGTGAAGAAAGTCTCCAGAAATATCTCTTCCAACTTTTAGATCTTCCAGTACGACGGCATCTCGGAAATCTTATTATTTCTGGTTTCACCCTAACAGAATTTTTTAATTTGAATTTTAATTAATTGTTTAATTTTCATTTGAGAGAGATGCTCCTGGAGTGCGCATGCCAGTGGAAGAAAACCAAACCAGATCACGGTGCTTTTATTAAAATGCCCTGTCACAGGCCAGGCAGCAGTGGATGATACTGTGGTGCCTCGGCTGTTCTTCCTGTGCTTACCCGGAAAGTCACCTAAATCTTCTGTGGCAGCAGTGTGTCTGAACCAAACATGCCCAGGATTGTGTTAGGCAATTTTTCTTCTGTATGAAGATTTACACATGACTGATCTTTTTCTGTTGGCATGAAAGCAATCCACCTTTGTCCCAGCTTTAAAAAAGTTGCTTCCCTTTTCCCAACAACTCACCAACATGTAAAGGGAGATTTACTTCTTCTGTTTGTGGCTCCTCAGTGGTTCAACCACATCATTTTTTTCATCACCACCCAGCTGCAATCGGTCTCAGCACTTTGCGTTAAAGGACTTTTAGAGATGTACTGCTGCTTCGCTGCAAGAAGAAAAAGGTCTTACCAGCTGCCTGTGAAAGATACCTTTTTTGTTTACTGAAAATGTTGATTAGTCCTCTTTTACCTGCCTACAAGCATTGTGTTTTAACTTACTGTATCTTTGGGACTTTTTAAGGTACCTCCAGAAAGGGTCCTTCTTTACCTCAGCTCTTTTTATCCTCTGAAAATAAACTCTCACCTCATCTCAGGCAGGGAAGGGGAAGTCCCAGCCCTCTCCTGTGGCTCTTCCAAGCTCCCACGTGTCCTGGTTGGGCACTGGCGGTCGGGCTGACTCCAAGGATGCCTCCAACCAGCAGGCAGCAGTCCCAGCCGGTCTCATGGGCTCTCAAGGCTCTGAGCATTACACTTCACTGCAGGCTTTCATAAAATTTCTCTCAGGATGGTTTGCTTCCTTGTCCTGTTGTATTTTACCACCTGACCCTGTTCCTGACCAGTCTCATTTTGCCACCTATCCACAGCGGAGGGATGTATAAATTGTCTCACCTGAAGTGAAGGGTATCTGCTCAGTGCCATCCCTGAGGACTGCTGTTCTGCCCTGCCCTTGCTCTGTTTAATCTTGCTGCTTCTCTTTTGGCTTCGGTCATATCCTCCAGGGTTTTTTTTTTTCCCATCACCAATGACTTCATTTTTTTTAACTTTTGCCTGGCAGTAGGTAGGGTTGATTGGATTATGAGGAGGGTAGTGCTTTCACAGTTTTGGACAGGGTCCAGTGAAGGGTAGAGGCCAATGGGACCAGCTCTGGAGGGTTATGATCAGCTTTCATGGGCAAGAGAAGAGACCTGAGATGCAGGGCCTGTCAATGAGCCCTTTGTCTCGACCCTTCTTCTTTTGCCTGAGATGGTGTGTGTCAGATCCCAGGGCTGGCACAGCTCCAGATCTCAGGAGGCCAGGCTGGGAGTAGTCTGATGTTCCCCATTTGCCGATTATGGTTTAGAGCCATTTCTTCCCCCCCCGGAACGCTCCTTTGCATGTTAGCCTTATGATGCTATTAACTGGTAAATTATCTCTAACAAAGTTGCTGCCCGCCACTCAGACACATCTGGTGCATCTTAACCCACCTGAGTGTCCCAGTCAAAGCCTTGCTATCAAGCACAGTTGGGACCAGCTCGTTCATGCTTTTGTTCTCTGGCTTCCTGGTCTGGGATTAACCGTTCTCATGCCTTCACATTTTTTAAAAGTGATGTTTTTGCAGGAGGCGTGATCTCTAACGCTTTCAAAATGTGCCCACCAACATTTTATTTGAGGAGTGCAGCGAGCAGGGAAGATGCTTCACATTACCAAATCACTGGGAGCTTTGTAAACAATTTTCTGTACAATTTTCTGCTCTGTTTTCTACTGCAGTTTTCCAATGTCTCTTTGTGCCTTTGCTTTTTTAAATTTGTAGGGTTTATTTTAAAGCAAACAGCTCCCAGAGCATAAAAATCAACATAAAATCTTTTAAGAGCTAGTTTACATTGACCAGCTGTCACAGAAACAGAAATGCGTGGGATAGTGGTGGACAATATGTGTACAGAGGAAGGTAGGCATTTTAGAGTTGTTAAATCCTATTGCTAAGCCCAGGGCTTAACAGGCTTCACATTTTTTGCTCCAGGGTATCATGGTACAGTGAAAGCAAGCTGATGGGCTCCATTAGCATGAATGATAGCTTCCTTCGACACACAAGTCAATTTGCAGGTAAAGTTTTTTTTCACACTGTCAAGAGATAAAGAAAGCCTTTCTGAAAATGTCCCGGAGCTGATCTTAGGGCGGGGGAGGGTCTCAGTTCAGTCAAAGCAAATGTTTGCTGACATTGTTCAGCTATTTTGGAAACTGTTAACCGTTGTTTTCAGCCTGACAAAATTAATAAGTGGATTCCCTGAAACTGAACATTAATCTCTGTCATCACCAGCTTCACTTCTTTAAACTTTAGAAGTGTTTTTGTTAAATTCTTACTTGAATTTAAATAATAAAGGGACCCCTTCACAAAGCTCTATTCACACAATAAATGCTGCATGCATTTTTAGAAACTAGTTTTTTAAAAGATTAAAGCAGTTTTATAAGTTCTCCTTGCAGGCTTCCTTTGCCATTTGGTTCAGTTGGTTCTTTTGCCAGTGAATGAAGTGGGAGAGGTGGGAGGATTTAAAAAAAAAAAATAGACTGTAAAAAGAAAGCATCCCATGTGTTAGGCTATAGAAATCTAAAGAAGACATTATTAGGGCCAGGCGTAGAATACTTGAAGGATTAGATCCGAAAACAGCGTCAGTATTACGTGAAGCATGTTCTAGCTATTAGGCAATACTTGGTGTCACTGTTTGTCCTTTTAAAGAGAAATTTTACCTGCATGCTCAAATGCATCAGAAGACTAAAAAACACACATAAATTACTGCCTAAAAAGGCCACATGTGAAAACTCTTCAGTGGCAATGCTGCTGTAAATGTTTATGGTGGAGTTAGGCACCTGCATAGAGCGTGCCCACAATTCTTTAACAAGCTGCGATTAGAGTAGATATTAGGGAAATAGTAAAAATGTGAATAAGATATGCCATATGACTGATCCAGAGGGTGAGTGGAAGTGCAGTGGTAAATTTTCAGCACTTCCCAAGATAGAAAAAAAAAAGTGGCCTGGTCAGAACATTTTGTTTGGGGCCGATCTCTGCTCTCAAAAACTTTCAGGGTCCCAGTGGTAGCTTTGTGTTATTCCTTTCATTGCAGCTCTGCATGGAGCAGTTGAGGGTATTGATTTGAGCGAGGAGAGTTAGCAGGGCTCATGATATTATCACTCAGGCTGCCTGCATCCTTCTGTTTCCTGGGGCTTCACCCCCTAGGGCTTAATGTCATTAAAATTGCTGAAAATACTACAAATAACAAGCATAGCAGCACTTTCCAAAGACGGATAAGATTGCCTGCCAGCTTCTACAGATCAGAGTGAAACTCTGGCCCCATGAAGTCAGTGTTAACATGCTGCTAACTTCAAGAAGGTAAAAATTTTACCCTTCATATGTATGTCTCTGTTAGAGCATGCCATTGCTGCCCCTTCATGCTCTTTCATTTTCCATTTCATTACTGAAAGAAAACCCAGCCCTGGTTCATAAGGTACCAGGAACTAGAAGCATACAAGGAAATTGGCAGGAACTGACTTTTGGTTTATGGGCAGACGGTCTGCATTTGTAATGAAGCTTGTTACAAGAACTTCCATGGCTTTATAAAAGTTCTGTTCTCTCTCCAAGGACATCATGGGTCTCTCTCATTTATGGGCATGGTGCAGCATGCCTTGCTCACTCAGTAAGGTTTGCCATAGCCAGACATAACCTTTAATATTCATTTATTTGGGGAAAATAATACAACGTGCTCCACTGTGGATTGCTAAAGAAGGAGAGTTCTGATGAACAGTGTTTCTGAAGAAAGCGTTTGCTTACATCCCTGACCTGCAGTCTGCTGGAGGCTAGGAGAGTGTGAGGGTTGGGAAAGTGTACCAGGAAAACATCGCTGTATGTTTCCTTGTTTTGTACTCCTCTAAAGTTATCTGCTTTTGGCCACTGTCCCCATGTTTTTTTCCCCTTTAGGTGTGGGAGGCAGCCCATCCCTGACAGAGGCTAAAAACTGAAAAAAACCCCATGGAGGGAGGAGAGATGAAGATAAGACACTGGAGAGGAAAAAAACCCTAAATGATCACAAGTGGCAAAAATGATAAAAGGAGATCTAGAGGAGAGTCAATGGGTTAAAAATAGGGAACCAGAAGGGAACACTTGGCAGGGCAACCCGGCTGCACCCACTGCTCCCTTGAGGCACCCGAGCAGCTGCCAGATGCTGACCAGGGGTGCCCTGCAAGGAGATGTGGCAGGGCCAGGCATTGGAAACAGGACCTACGGCCTGCCAAATTTCCCAGGGACACAGAATTAGCTCAGAGTGCATGCTGTCCCACTGATGTTCCTTGCCTTCTCCTGATGGGGAGAGCTCTTAGCACTTTGTGTCTGGGTGGGATGGGTTGATGAGGCAGTGGAGTGAGAGGGCTAGAACTAGTAAAGGTCTTATCAAGGTGTGGTGCAAAGGCAGTCTCTCTGGATATCATGTTGTCTTGTAGAGCAGCATGCGAGGGGGCACCTGGCAAGGCTTGTAAACTTAGCCAAGATAAAAGAGGACTGCAGGATTTAAGGGTGTCTTGGAAGACTGTGGGATTTAAGCATGCCCTGTAGCCCTGGAGCAGATGGGACGGGGACAGAGTGGGAGGGGCATTCTGTGAGCTGGGCAAGCAGCATGGGATCCAGCGGGCATTGCTGACCATGGAGATCTGGTGACTCCAAAGAGCTCCCAGGTTGTGAGGAAATCCTGACAGTTTGGAGAGTTGTATGATAAGGCATCTCAGGTTGATGGTGAAAAGTTGCTAGCTGTGTTGGAGCCGTTGGAGGTGGTGGGAGAAAGCACATAGCCTCCTGCTCCAAGCTGAACCACCTGTGTTGTAGATGGGTCACTGGGATCTGGACATGAGATATCACTCTGTCCTGGTCTTTTCTAGATAGACCATGTTCCTTAGCACAGACTCAGGTTGCAGCAAGACAGTCTTCATTTGTCATCTGTGCTGGAGATCAACTCTGGGTGCAGGTTCCCCAGGTTTCAGTGGTTCTCCTTCTTTGACCAGAGTCTGTCATGGCCCTCTTGCACAGACGGGAGGGCACCCTGCTCCCCGAGCATTCACCCCAGATGATAGCTGTGAGATCTGAGCTAGGTCAGCCTGTGGATACCTGGGGATTTTAGGGGCAGCGTGGCAGAAGGCCTGTGAGGATTGAGGTGCAGAGAGAAGGGAGGTGAATGATGGCAGAAGGGCAGTGGAACAGCAAGGGCAGGGCTGGAGGGGGCACTCTGCCCTTTTCCCTTCCACCCTCGCCCTCCCTCTGTGTAGGAGGTGCAGAGGAGAGGAGGAGCAGTGAGTGGGTAAGCTCTCCAGGTGATTTGAGGACGAGCCTGCACCCAGGTGAAGCTCTGCATGGTTATGGGGTGCAGCACTGGCCATGTCAGACCTTTGCTCCTCACAGGTGGTGGTGGCGGTTTGGGAGGTGCTGTCAGCTTTCTCCAGCTCCTGCTCTGCTTCTCCTGGTCCAGGCGAAGGAAGGGGAGGCCGGGAAGGAGCTTCAGGGCTACAAGCTGTTGCAGCCAGCACGTCTAGGCCCTTCTTGTCCTATTTGTCACTGGACAGGACAGTGGGGGTGACGGACTTTTGGCCCTGTTCCGTTGAACCACACTTCTATTAATCTACTTTCATTTGCTGAGCAATTTGAAACCCCTTTCTGTGAATTGTGAGCTTTCTGACATAGAAATGAAACTGGAAAGAGAGGGAGAGAAAGAAAAAGAAATTTAGAGCAATAAAGAATATGTGGGAGGTTTATAATTCAGAAGGGATTATCTGCTGGTTTCTAGGAATCGCGATGGAGTCACGTTATGTAGAGCAAGCCAATGGTAGACGGGAATGCTTTGAAAGAGCTGAGGCTGCCAGCAGCATAGATTGCTCAGGTACAAGACTCATAGCGCTAATCTTCTGCAGCCCTGTCTTTAAAGTAGTTTTGCATTACTCTGAGGCAGAGATTAAGTGTGCGTCTATGTTTCCAGTGCCTTTCACAGCACCACCACACATCCCAGGAGAGCAGATTAGACCACTCTGTTTCCAAATGTCCAAAATTCTCTGCTTCCAAACTGTAGAGAGTCTAAGGGAAGGCAAAAATAGGTGGAGCTGATCCAGGGATGCAATGGCCATCAGGAGTGAAAGATGGACTCAGAGAGAATTCTTCAGGGGCTACAATGACACTGGTGCCAGGTTGTGCCCAGTTTGTCATGATTTTCTAGGTGATGTCTTAGGAATGCCCTTTGGGACACCTGGAAGTCCTGACTTTTCATTTCCCCCATCATAGCTTCTCCTTTCATAAATACAAAATAGTGGTTCAAGAGATTTTGCCAGCCTAAGTATGTATATGTTTTTCAGTGTTTAATGGGAAGAAATAGTTCAGCAGAGAAAGAGAGCATGGGAAGAGTGAAACTGAGAGAGTATTTAGCAAAAATTTGAGTGGGTTAGACAGTAGCTACCACTTCTGATCCATACCACTTGGACTCTGAGGCACTTAGTGTGTCATGTGCAAGAAACTTATTCTCAGCACCAACCTCCTGGAAAAAAATAAACACACTCTGCAGTTAGAGAGCACACAGATCACTTTTGAGCCTGAAGCTGGCATTCATGGTATTAGAGGTCTCTTTAATACATTTTTGACAGAGTAATTTGTGACATTTACTTATCGTTTCTGAAAATAAGCTCACGTGAAAAGAAATGCTGGTTCAGCTGCACACTTCTGCCTGCCTGCCAAGGTTTAATTATCAGGTTTAGTGGGGCTTCTCTCTAGCCAAGAGTGGGACAAGGATATGGG
Source organism: Fregata magnificens (assembly GCA_013389945.1). Classification (NCBI taxonomy): domain Eukaryota; kingdom Metazoa; phylum Chordata; class Aves; order Suliformes; family Fregatidae; genus Fregata; species Fregata magnificens. The sequence goes on along the minus strand of WAAD01025434.1, from coordinate 269,236 downwards.
CAGCCTTCCTTAGATGCAAATTGCTGCAGCTGCTCTGTTTTCTGTTGCAACTCCATGTAGGTGGGAGAGGACCCTGCAATCCTCAGGGTGCCAGTCATTGCAAGTGAGGCAGTGGAAGGTCTGCACTGCCAGAAGGAAAGGCTACTGAAAAGATGGACAGTTATATACAGGCAGAAGTACTCTTTTGAGTGTTTTTCTGAAGCTCCTTACAGGTGTCACAGACCATGAGCTGCTGACCTAATGGCAAGCCACTGCTGGATTGAAAGCTGGGGATGGGTCCACCTTCCTCCCTTCTCCACTGCTCCCTCTGTCCTCTGCAGTGTCACCCCCTCTGCTTCCTCAGGCACTGGGTACATGGTTTCTCGCAGCGAGATCACAGTTAGATGGGCTTAGCAGGGTTGCTGCTTCAGAAAGACCTCAAAGAACCAGTTTGGGAGGAACTGAACCACAACCTCCGTCGAAGGAGGGACATCGTTGCTCTCACCACCCACCACACTGGGCTGACTGAGGATCCTGACATCCTGCAAGAGGAAAATCCCTGCACTGAGCCATATATAGTTTTCTAGCATATCTGTTGCCAGTATCTTTTCATGTAGCACTTTCCTTATGGAAACGTGACTGAATACCTCACAGCCTGTGTTACAGGTCCCAGGAATTAGCAGAATGCACCTACTATGTCTCTTTTGGGGATTCTTCTCGTCCTCCATCTCTTGCACAGGCAGTATACTTGTACCTGGAGCCACAGAGGTAGCCAACTCTCCACCCATTTCTCTCTGTCAAGTGGAGATACCTCAGTGGGGTGCACCGTCCATTCCCATGCCTCGCACAGGGATGTTCTGAATTACCCAGTATCAATGATCCTACTCATCCTAACCTTAAATCCAAGGCAAGCCAGATTCAGCCTGGTGGGACGACATGAGACCACTCACTTGGCTGTGGCTGCTCACCTGCATCCTGCTCACCTGCACCAAGTGATACTCATGTTGGTTTTTTTCAAGTTATTCAAATGAGATGATTATGGGAGTTTTCCTCTCCCCCACAAAGGTTCTCAGCAATTTAAATTTCAGTTGAAGAGGAAGTTATTAAAATGTGAAGATTAGAAGTGACCTAATTCTTACAGGGAAATTTAAACAAAAGTCTGAAACTTTGCCTGATCTGCACAGTTGAGATTCAATAAATAATCAGATGCTTGTGTGACATGGGGACGTATGTGCCCTTGGACTGAGAAACAGACCACATTTGAAATTAAATCTGTCAACTTCTATAAATGTGATTTAAATGATAAAATTCAGTGTCTTCTCCAAGAAACATTTGGAAGAAAATGAGACCATGTAAAAATGTTTGTTTAAGGCTCCTCAGACTTACCTTATCCTTTCTCTGAAGTATTTTCTTCTTTGAAATTTATAAATATAATACACGTTATTATTAAGGCTGATCTGCATGTACATTGAATGGGTACTCCAAATACATCTTTATTAAAAAAACACTAAAAGTACTGTTTTAAGTTCTCTTCATCTTTCTTCCTCAGCCTCTCAGACAACTTTATGTGAGAAAATACCATTTACAGACTGCTGTGCCTTCGTGGAGATCTTTGCTTGAATCTTTGGCTTCAAATCAACAAAAAGAAAAAACCAGGCAAACAAATAAGCCCAGTCAGTCTGTCTGATTATCTAGGCACCTATCTGGGTTTTATAATCTTGTTAGTATCTGAGTACGCTCTACATAAAATCAGGAGCAACAGTGCAGTCTCTGCTGAATTCTCCCTCTTCAGAGTCAAACTCAAAGTGGTTTGCATCTTCCCGTGGCTTCACTAGTGATTTTCCCTATTTTTTCTCTCTGTTTTGGAGAGTAAAGGTAGATTAACAGAATACAGGAGGGTATCCATTCCAAGTTACTTTTCTGGTGAGAAGACTTTTCTAAAAAGAGAGATTTTGCTGTGTTTCCTGAAGAGAGACAATCTCTGGACTCACTCAGCTGATGTCCTCTGGACACACACAGTGGCATCCCGGGGCCGGGGCTTGCATCACCTCCACTGCCCGCAGCGCTGCCCAGGTGCTACCTGTCTCCTGGCAGCCACATACCTCCAGCCGGGCAATGTCGCATGACAAGACCCCAATCAGATAATTAGGAAGTCATCATCTCATCTCACATATACTTAAGATATTTCAGAAGTTTAAATGGGCGATTGAAAGTAATACAGTGTACCTGTAAATTTACAGTTATTTAAATATCTTTCTTCCTCTTAAAAACCTTCTGAAACAATTTAGATCTTAAATTACTAACTTGGACTCTTTATTGAATAATATATATTTTAGCTTAAATCAAGTCTCCGGTCATTTTTCAATATGCCTATAAACCAGCTCTGAAGTAAATAAGCTAAATTCTGTAGAAACAACTAAATTTTTAAAAAAAGTAAACCTCTTTTCTTTGTTCTGGTAAATCAGAATGATTCATACTCCTTATGAGTAGTCTTGATATGTATTTGAAGTAAGTTTCCAGTAACACATTTCAAAGTATTTCATAAGGGAACATGGGACGTTAGGATTGTTCTATTCCTACAGGTATTACCTCCAGCAAGACAAACTAGTCCCTGTACAGGAGATTCAAAGTCTCCTTTTCCTTTAATGAAGCCTGTTGCTATTATCCCTTTACCTCTGCGACAATAATTTTATCTTAGCTTGTTTAGGATGGAGTTGTGTGATTCTCTTGTGGGTCACCTTCATCACCATCTGGTAATTATGTCAGCTGTACTTAGGCACTGACAGAGGATGGATATCTACATAGCTTGCATTTCTGCTCTCTTGCACACGCTGCACAAACACAAATAACTTTCAAGATCTGATCTGACAGGCCCAATCCAATAAAGAGCACGGTTGCCTACAGGTTAAATGGCACAACACCTGCTGATGTCTGACTTGCCAAACAGAGCCCCAAACCCTGGGTGAGGGCTTTGGGATGCTTGCTGAGTCCTTGAGGAGGATTTGGCATCTCAGAGTAGGTTCCAAAATGTGTAGTGCAGTGACCTCCCTCTTGCTGATACCCTGTGCATAGCTGCCTGGATTTAGCCAAGGGGACATCTCGTGCATCGTGGTTTCTGGTCCTCCATTGTCTGACTTGGCGGTGTCTGGCTTTCCCTGCTCTGGATCTGTCACTGTGCAAGGTGTAAACCATCCTGTGATGGCCCATGCAGCTGATGGCTCTTTTCTTCTGAAACTCTGCAGGAGGGATGAGATGCCCCACTTCAGTGCTGTGGGTAGCTGCAAGGGCCCTCACCCCAGTGTGTTCCTTATATCCTTCTCCACCAGTGATCACGAAGTAGTCCTGAGAGCAGGGTCAAGAACCTGGAGGTCCTCCTTCCTGACCCCGCTGCGTTCGCTCCTACTCGGGAAGTCAACTCAGCTCACTTTGGCTGTGGGGTAGGCACGAGGTTGCTCAGCTTTCATTGTCAGGACAATCCTGGCATTGCACACAGGCCTGGAGGTAAACACCTTGAAAGATTTTCACCAGCAAAGGCCTTCTGGGATTTTGATGGCAGCTGAACAGGGGCTTTCAGGGTGGTGGATGTGGGCTATGTCTACAGGAGGTATGGGAGCTGACATAACAGCTCAGTGCCGCTGCCGGAGAAGGTCTCACTCTGACCGTCCCCATGCCCACTACTTCCCATCCCCAGTTATATGCTCCTTCTGCTTATTTTGTGCCATTCACTAGAGTCTCTGAACCAATGCAGTTTACAGCCTAGCAGAAAATGTACCTTGCAAATGCAAAAAAAGCTGGATGGGGCAGGAGCAGGCAGCCTACCAGAGGACAAAGAAGAGAGGAACGAGAGCGCTGTGAGCTCTGGCCCACGTGGGGCTGCTGGCTGACAGCTCGGCTCACAGCTGGGGAAATGGCAGAAATAGTGACTTCAGTCCCATCCCCGTCCCCCACTGCCCATTAAAGGCCTTTTTGAATCCGGTTNCGTTGAAAATGGAAGAGGGGTCCAACCCACGTAGCACCTGAGGCATTTTATCTGAAAATATCCTCCCACCTAGCCCTTCTGAAGACTGGGGCTTGCAGAGGGCTGGTGGAGTCTCCACCAGTGCCTGGATTTTGAGAGTCAAACTCCCGTTTGATAGTGATCGACATTGTTCTGTGTAGTATGATGAACCTCCCCCATCACAAATGGGCCATGATGATCTGTGCTAGCTGAGAATCTGCTTTTTATTTCTCTCTCAAGTTACATGGAAAAATAAATTTGGTAATAACATCATAGTTCCTAGAATATAAGAGTGCGTCCCACAGCTGGTAACCTCTGCTGTGGAAAGAAGCGGAGCAGGACAGTGTGCAAGTCAGGACTGAAGAGACCTGGCAGGGCTGAGGGGAGCTGGAACAACTCACACGGCATCTGCAGGCGCACCACATATGTGGACCAGCACTCAGAAAAAAACAAGGTTGTTAATATGCTATACTGAGAGATAATTTAAAAGCCTCCCCATAAAGAGAAAAGCATTATCCCCAGAGCAGTAAAAGGTATTCCCAGCTCTGCTAGTGTTTGCTCCTCTTGCTCAGACCCCAATCCCACAACATGCCTCAAGCTCAAGCATTGTGGAAGTGATTACGCATGCATGTACCTTTTAGGTCTGCCCTGATTCAGGGCCTCCCCCTCCACCGCGTGTGTCTGAAGCCGTGATTAGCCACCTACTTATGCAGAGGTTAAAATCTGGCCCTTAACCTCATTTCTTTTTAGTTAAGCTTCCTGTGAAATGGGTTTAACAAATATAACTGGCATGTTATTTAAAGTAATACTTTTAATGAGGTGACTAATAAGTGTAAACAGGTACCTAGTTATTAGCATAGGTGTATCTGTTTAACCCAACTTATTTTTACCCAAGGAGTTTTTCACTTCGAAAATTCAACTGGAATTGTCAGGTTGTCAAGTTCTCGCTATCAAAGATTTCCCTGTTAGTAAGAAGTCTGATGCCGTAAAGGGAATTGAGCATTTCAGGTCAGTGTGTCAGGACGTGAGAGAATTAATGCTACTACAAGGCTCCTTCAACAAGCTCTTTTAACTGCAAGACTTAATTGCTTAAAGAGTTTGCACTTGAAAACCAGAGTGTAAGTAACAAGAAATTACAGCAAGGATGAACCATCTCATTTGCCTTTGTGTTCTCGTATGTGTAAGGTTACAGTGATTGCAACACTGCAGTATTTTCACTTCCTTCTGTGAGGACTTCTGGCTTCCTGCTTTTCGGCTGTTGGCCCACATACTGCTAGAGATCCTCAGACTTCTTCTCCAGGGGTCCCTGGGAGGTACAAGACAAGCAGGCTTTACATTTGCTATGCAGGGGTGCACTCTGCCCCTTCCCCACGCTTGTCTTTCTCAGGAAAAAAAGTCAGGGATATGTAAAAGGATGAAAACCTCTGAATTAGAGGCTGCAATTAAGAACTACACTTATACTCTGAAGGCGAAACAATAAACACGATACCAGAAAACAGGCTATTATTGCTACATTTCTCTTCAAATGAAAGTAGCTTTGCGGTAATTATGTGACAGCTCTGACGGCTGATTAATAATAACTCCAAGAAGAACAAGGGTTTCATAGTACTTGCAGTATTTAAGAATCAGGTTGGCAGAAATATTTGAAACCCTCTTGCTTCGACACGTGACCTTGTCCAGAAAGGAGTCACTGCCTCATCTCTTACACTGCCAAGTTGAATTATCGAAGGTTCAGAAAAGCAGCAAGCTCCACAGGAAATTACACTGGAAATACCCCACATAAAGCATTGGCCCTGGCTACCAGCGCTAAAATCTTTCAGCATCTTTACTTGTTGGAAGCGCAGGAGAAGTGGCTCAGATGCCTACCCAGCTCCACTGACTCTTTCGGGAAGTTACAGGTGTGTTTTAGCATGGCTCAGCTTTGTTGCTGGTCCGTGTCTGGAGCATATGGTATTGATATGACGCTCATATGGATATGAGCATCATGGCTCATATTGCTGTGATGTAGGGAAGCACAGAAAGGAAAGCCAGCTAAAGGTCATTTGGGAAAGAAACCAGAGCTGCGTTCACTTTAGAAAGTCATTAGAAAGCAAATGAGGACACTAAACGGATGCAAGGGTGAGCAAAAAAAAGCAGAAGGATGATTGTGAAGAGCAGGCAGTGGAATTAGGGCATTCTCCAGATGGACTTTGCAAGGATTAGGCCCTAAGGCCATAGTTAGCTAGACTGGCCTTGGAGGCTAAGCTTTCTCAGTAAGCTACTAGTACTTTTCCCCCTTAGGAAAAGCTACCAGTTCTTTTTTTAGGCAACTGAAGTTATTTAAAGTTTCAGTGTTTGTGATACGTCACATTTTAATTAACTGATTGATTAAGAGCAAGACACAGAATAAGGTCAGTTTAAAACCCAAGCGCTATATTTGGTCAGACCAACAGGAGAAAAGGAGTATGTTCCATTTGGATCTGAAGTTGGTAATCTTTTAATTCTGCCCTTTCTTGGAGCGTGAACAGTGGGAGCAACAGGCAAGTGAGAAGATGCGGTCCGGCGTAGTGAGAAGCCCTGCTAGAAATGGACGTTTAAAACCCCAGAAAGTTCTGCACCCCATAACAGTTTCAAAAGCATAGGATGACACTTGGTGCTGTTGTCCCCAATTTATAGCTTCAAACCAAACAGTTTAACAAAGGAAACAAAAGAAATAGTTTATTGGCATTATTAGAGGTTCCAGCTATTGATATGCAATGACACTGGTCACAGCGTAATTGAAACAGTTCTCCTACAGCCAGCAAGGGGCCATTAGACCCTAATTAGAATTGGGTTCTATTTTCTGTTCCATCTAAATTTTAAGTCTTACAAAGAGGCCACTTACTTGGAAAAAACCCATTTCTCCCATGTCCTTAGAGAATATTTTAGGAAGAGGGTTTTGTTTAGCAAAGGCCTGCTAGTTCTCATTTTTTGAAAGGAAAATATTCTGTTGTAGAGTAACCCAAACTTTTGCACACATCTACAGTCATAGGAAATGCCATAGGGAAATGACCACAAATAAGTATGTTTTTGACTTGGAGGTTGTGGTGTAGCAGTTATTTTAATAGCTGGGGAAAGATTGGGGAAGTATAGAAGGTGATATTTTTTGCTTGTTTTTTGCACACTGTTGAGTTCAGAAAATGAGAAGACCTATCCCCACCACATATTGGAAATTATTAGTAAATATTTTGTATAATTATAATTTGCACCAAAAGAAATAGGCAAACCTACTCTCCCATTTACATGCAACCTTAATTATTCTATATAAAATAAAATGGTGCTGTCATTATTCATACACATTTTTTTATTCAGTAAAAGCTCATAATTCAAAAGAAATTTGAGTTTCTGTACCATTACAGACATACTTTCATTTTTTCCCCAGTAAAACAGGAGTGCTCTTTGACATCCCTGGTTTTACGTCAGGCCAACTTTGATATAGCTTGAAATAAAAATTCCCTTTCATTTCAGATTTTTCAAAATGAGAACATAAAAATATTTTGCTTTAAGGAGACACTGAAACAATTCATTTAAATTCCCTATCTAAAAAAACCCTGTTCGTTTTGATCAACATGAAATTATTTTTTTTTTAGCAAATAAATTACCCATGCAAGAAGAAAAATATTGTTCAGATTTCTTCTTGCTCCCTTCTTGTTCCTCTTGTAAGTTGGTATTGCCATTCCCCTGAAGGCAACGAGACACACTTGGGAGCTACAGGGATATAAAATAACTGTCAAAGCTGGTAATCTGAGAAAAGGATATTCTCAGTAGTAAAACATGGCCTGAAGAGGCTTCTTCTAATTTCCCTGAAAAAGTGTGGAAGTAAAAAAATTCTGTAAGGCCTTTTTTAGTTACCCCTTGACAATCAAATAATAAAAAAAATTAGTCAAATTGCTGCCCAGCTGTGCACTGCTATGTGCCCAGCCTTGGGAGCACCTTCCAGCTCATGTTTTACTCCCCTTCCTTCAGACTACATCATTGTCTGTAGAGTGTCCTATCCCTGCCCTTCCCGGGCCTTGGCTTTGCTAATGAAGTCAAGAAAAACTCGTAACAAATCCCAGCCCTGTTGTTCTCTTCAGCTCAGGTTCTCTTAGCATTCGCGTTCCAGGGCTTGGGCGTGGGAAACTCCCCTTCGGGGGAGCGGGGATGCCACTGCAGAGCCCAGTGGGTGGCCAGGATTTCCCCTGGAGCCTTACGGCAAAAAAGGAGGAGACCTGTCCCGGGTATGAAGGAAGGATCAGCTGCTGACCTAAAACTAGGTGACAGCAGCATAATTGATGTGCCTCAAAATCTATCACACAAATAACCCTGAAATTCTGGTAAAATACCGTATGAATAATGGCATAACTTCTGCATATCCTTCACCTGTTTCAAATTTTGGGGTAAATGTTTTTCCCCCGAAATTATGGTTCTTAATACTTATCTTTTCCAAAGCTGAATCACTTCAAAAAGGCCTTTTTTGGCTCATCAGACATTTTTGGCAAATAAAATGTACAACTTGTTTAGCTGGTCAATGAACGCTGTCCATTTGCCAACAGGGTTTTAGTTTTGCCTCAGGTGATCAGTTTGTATTGTAATTTCTGGACACAGGAATAATAAAATTGGACACATGTATTGTTAGACTATCGTCTCCAGAGAATTAAATCAACACATATTTCAGGTATTTCCTATTTTTAAGTTTATAGTACTCATGCAATTTTATTAAATGAAGACCTGTTTACTAGAGAGAAATGTTCGTATTGCTTTAGTCTGTAATATCCTGGACACCCATCAGAACCATGGTCCTTGTTTCAATGCAGGGAACATGAACAGACTAAGGTTTCTGGTTTCAACACCGAGCAAGAGGAAAGCATGCAGGTCTTCCAATGCACTTGGGGTTCGTGTGGAGCTGACCTGTGCTGCCATGAAGAAGGGGAGTTAGGCAGTGAGAATATCGCACAGGGCAGGATTACAGCATAGGTTCAGGTAATATCTGTGGCTGGATTCATCAAAGAAGAGATTTTCTCTTCTCTTTATTAAACAAGAGTAGACTACATCTACCTGAGGTAGTTGTACCAGTGCTTTGGTACCAGAAATAAGGCTTACCCAGCTAAACTTGCTTTTTGCTGTCTTTTCCGAGTAGATTTATCTGCTTCTTTTGTGTGCCTGCACAGAGAAAAAGGATGTCTTCAGGATCAGGTAAGTGTGTTTTGCTGGCTGTCGGCTGCTGAGCAGGCAGTGAGGTGAATGGTGCCATGCAGACTCACCAGCCCAAAGTCCTTCCATGTCTGGACAAACTGTGAACTCAGAGGAGGAAAGCAGGGGACAGTTTGGTAAGCGTTATACTACCTATAGCAATGAATTATACCAGAGAGGACAAAAAAGAGATGGGGGGGTCAGAAAACTGAAATTACTACAGATGAGAAAGTCTATTGGTGGCACCAAAGCCTGAAGTTCCTATCTGGCAAACAAACAAGTTGTGGGAACTGGAAATTAGAACAAAATTTGTATATTGCATTTCAGTCCTAAATGGTGACTGAAATAATGAAAGTCTGTGTTTCCCTTCCCCTCTCCCTGCTTTTTTTGGCATCTTCAGAAAAGGGAAGCTTTGCGTAGAGCAGACATTTAGGGAATTCCCCAGTGGAAGGCCTCCTTTGCCATGGAGACTTTTCCCTTTATTAGTAAGCCTCAGTCACTGGATGATCCAGCCCAGCCCAGCTGGGAGGCCCCTTCACCCATCCCACAGGACCGGACCAAGCTTAAATGTCTGCGTCCGCACTCCGCCTGCTGCCTTCTCATGCCCCTTTCCGTGCATGTACCCCATGGCCGCCTTCTTGCACCTTCTCCCTCCTTCTCTCCCTGCTCTTTCCCTGCTGAGTCTTCTGGCTCTCTTCCCCCACTTTGCCATATTTCAGAGACCTACTGAGTTATGCAGCATTCGCAGTGAAGGAAAGGGACTTGGTTAGACCCAGATAACGTCCCAGGCAAGACGGGGTCTAAAGCAAAAGCAACCGTGGCTCACCTGCCACCCCAGAGTATCTGACCTGACTGACCAACTGCTTTGCTTCTGGAAACAACAAAAAATGTTTTTTCCCATTTTGCACTATCCCATTTCTCCACCTTCTTGTTTGTTTTCAGCAAGAGCAGAACATGCCTACAGCTCTCCAAGGGACCAGCTCAAAATTCCCTGAGTGAAATCACATTTTCTGTTTAGCCCCAAATAAAGAGCTTAATTGAGTAAGAAATTAGAATTGGATGTCCTCTATCCACCAAAGGGACTTTCCATTAAAATGTCCTGCAATTGCAAATGTTTTGCTGTGTTTTAAAGTTTTTTTTGTTTATCTTGTGCTTCCTATCCAATAAATACTCAGATCTGGACAGAAATATTCTTAGAGCAGGCTACCATTTCTGCAACCAAAGCCATTTTAACTCTTCAGTGTAGCCAGTGCATTATCAGGGCCATCACTTTTGACTCTCTGGGCCTAGTTTTCTCTTTTTTCAAATGATCTTTTCATGAGAAGGAACACAATATTTTTCATGTCCTCAGTGAAAAAAATAAGATGATGTTAGCATAGTGGCAGTAACTCCTGAGGACATGACAGAACATGAAGCACAAGGTAAGGATGGAGAGATGGAGGAGGACATGTGAAGGAGGCACTCTTAGAACATGAATAATGTGAATTTCAAGTGGAAACACTGCCAATGACAGATAGCTTCATACGCGTGGAAAGTACTTGCTGATTTTTTCCTGTAGATCTTTTGCTTTAGACTAGTCGATAAAAAAGGGATAAAGGACAAAATATGTATGTGAACACGTATGTAGAAAGACACTGAAGAAAACCAAATAAACATGGCCTAAATACTCTGGGGTGGATACCATGTGCATTAGACAGGACCAGAGAAGACAGAAGCCAGCGGTTGTCAGATACCCTGTTGTACCATTAGCACCTAACATCATCAGTTGCTACGGCAGAGCTCGGTTTCGGCTGCAATTCAAAAAAAATTTTTATCCTAATTATGTGTTTATCATAAACTTTAATTCAATGCTTTTGCAAAGCTGACATAAAGAGGTGGGCACATGGCATCTTGAAATTAAGTTTTTAGTTCAGCAGAATGCTTCTAAAGATTTCTGCTTTCACTCTTGCAGTTCTTTCCAGGAGTACCTCTTTTGGCAGAACAGTCCTGAGCGAGGGGCGGTCAGAGGAGAGGAGGCAGTACGGTTAAGCAAGGCCCAAGTGCTGGTACCCCAACAGCAAACTGGCATTTTGCTGCCTTATGTGCTTGCGATCTAGGGAAGTTTTTAGCTGAAATATGCAGAGGTTGCAGTCTGAATGGACAGAGACACAGCTATCATGTCTGAACCCTTCTGAGTTTCTCTCTTCCACGCAGCCAGGAAAGAAAGTGGCCTTTTCAGTGAAATGAAACTTGGCCTGATCAGCAATATTTAGAAAGTGGAAGGAGAAAGTGTTGACATTGGCTGATATATTCTGAGTCTGGGGCCAGAGATTGTGTCACATCATGTGAGAAGGATAAAACCTTCTTGTCAGTGACAAACATCAAATGTTTTGTGGTAAAATCTGCTGCCTAACAATGAGATGATAATTATCAAAGGACATTTTTTCTCACATTTAACCTAGAAGTATGGTGTCTCTACAGAGTTGCATACAGGGCCAGTTTCCAATCTCAGTTACATTAACATGTGTTTAGATTAACTTCATTCCAGCTTTTTGCAAGCTCGCTCCATATTTGTAAACATGGAGAGCTCCTGGGAACTGCCCTGACCTTGGCTTTCCTTCTCTCGTAGCTGCTTTGCACATTTTCTTTTTCACACTACAGAGAGAAACCTTTCTGAAACCTAGCCGGTTGGCTGGCATATTAACTGTGAATGCTCGCTAATAGGTCATTGCTTGTGTGTTTTTTAGAGTAATGGTTTCCACACCAAACGAAGCAGTCCTCGTAATCCATTACGTTGCTATCAGAACATATATTTAAGGAGGGGGAAAAAAAAGAAAGCAAGAGACTCCCTGGATGAGACTGCAGTAAGGCATTAGGTGCATAGGCTGCCTTGCATCGTGCACAGGTGGGATTCACAACACACAGCAGGTTAGGTGAGAAAATTACTTAGCAAAGTGCTAAAGTGATGCATTGGAAATCTTTTTATTTTTCCTGTGGCATTTATTGCACTTTATATGTTTTTATGGGACCATGATGTGAGAATGACCCTGCAAACACTGTGTAGGCACCTACGTTGAACAGGTTTAAGTCCCCTTAGGAAGAAGAGGGATTGCAACATGGTGTCCAACCCCCCACTCTACATCTGTGCTCTAACTGTGAGCCTGTGATATTAAAAAAGGTGGGAATGGGCATGACAAATAGCTTCCTTCCCTCCTCCAGCATTTTGTGTAGGTGACGGGAGCGTGCCTGGGCATTGGTTCTGATGCTTTGGATCTATGGGCTGCAAAGGACTTTCCCAAGCCACCATGTCTGGTGGCAGCAGGCAAGCCAGACATCAAAATTAGGAAACCAAGGGAGCACACTGCAGACAATGCACTGTATGTGTCTTGGGCAATTAATTGGTACCAAACTTGGGCATCTGACATGCCTAAGTCTCTCCTGTGGCTCTAACCTTATGTGTCTTATGCTCCTTTACAGGAAAGCTTGATGCTGCTGGAAAACTGGACTACTTCTCCTGAGGGACATGTATGGCCATCTATGTGGGAGACTATAGGAGATGCAGTCTGATCGAGAGAATAAAGGGCTAAAAATACAGATCTTCTGAGGCACAGAAGTATTTTCAAACTGGTATATTTCCATTTTGGCACATAAAATCACCTCTGAGATCAGCTCTGATACTAATTTTGCTTCGTTAAGTCAAGGCAACCAAGACTTTCAGGGGGACCGGCGTGATGGGCTGTCTGAAGGAAACTTACTCTGTTTTCTATGATGGCCAGTGATTTTGAATGCTCTTTTGAAAGCTTTTTGATACAGTATGATTTTCAAAAATTTCTCTGCACTTACTGTCTGAAGACTGGGCTTTTCGCAGTGACCAAAGAGGCTCTGAAAGTTAGATTGGATGTGCTCTTGAATACGGGAAAAGAAAGAAAACCCTGTGTCGCAGAAAATGTGTGTAGGGATAGGAGAGGGAAAAAACATGAGATGGTTCTTTCCAGCTAAAATCGGCAGTAATATTGCATCCCGTGACACATTTATAAGTATTAATTGCTTCCAGTAAAGCACAGTTACTAATAGGAAGTGGAAACTCCAAGGTCTTAGTTTTTAGTACCCTTACGCTCTCTGCAAAGTTTAAATTCAAGAGCCAAGGAGAATGCCAACGTAATGGTGTGTTATGCAACAGCAGGTTGTTTGACCCCCTTCCTTTGAAGTTAGCTCTTTTAAGATAGCTTCTTTGTCCCAGTTCTCTTAGAAAAACTAATTTTTTTTCCCATTGTCATCAGGGAAAGCTTATCAGTGACTTAAATTAGATGACAGTTTGGACACGGGAGAATAAATTCTTTTAAATCTGGAAACGATCCAGTTTATGAAATTTTGAACCCGTGTTTGAGATCCTTGGTTAAAGATATAATTTAAACATGTGGGTTTTAGGAAGCCCATGTTTGAAGAGATAGTTCTGTAAGCTACAAAATTAAGAATGAGAGACCAGTAAATGCTCACAGCTTTGGTTATCTCCCCCTTCCTTTTTTTCACACATGGACCCAGAAACACGTTTTACATTCTGAATATATCAGCTGTGCTTGGTGGCTTGTGAGTTTGGCCAGAAGGTGAGCTGTCAAGGTAGGCTGTAATTTCTGATTTTGAGGAGTTTTGAGAAATATTGATAAAAGACTAAACATTGTAAATATAAGGGGTATCAGATTGTTTTTAAGTGTGCACTTTCCTGTTGCTGCACCACATTGAATACGCTTCCTTTATTAATCCCCATTGAAAAGTTGAGATTTTTTTTCCCCTGGCATTGGGAGGGGTGTACAGAGTCCACTGTGTCCCATCCTTTGTCCCCCACTTTTACGAGCCCGTATCACTGGGGGAGCTGTGGCTGTTGATAGACAACAAGTCCTGGTAGGCTTGTCCTTCATTTGGTCACTTGGACAGATCTGGTGGGGTGAGAAGAAGCACTCATGGTCATGACCTCAGTAGGGCTGTTGCCCAGCGATTTTCCCTGTAAAACAACAGTGGAGGTGGCAAGAATCTGTGGGGGGAACCCACAGTACACACTAACACTCCAGGGTTTGTTGCCCAGCGTCTTAGAGTAACCTGCTCTTCTCTTTATTTGCTTGTTCAACCCCAGTTTATACCACTCTTGTATTGTCCTTCTGCCTTCTCCTTTCCTCGACTGTCATATCAAACTAATCTCCTCTGTCCTCCTTAAATGACACCCTCCAGTGCCTCCCTTGAGTCCACAAAAGGAATGAAATCTTTGCCAGCCTTCACCCTGTCCTTGGTCTGTATGCTACATTTTCCCCACTTTGCTCTTCTCCAGGTAGTAAAATCGTCAGGGCCCAAACTGTTTATTTTCTTAGGCAGGGAAAGAGAGGAAATTGAACAAATGGATTTGCACAGGTTGAGCACAATAAATTCCCATACATCTTATTGCTCTTTGAACTTGCCTTAAGGCCGGTTGCGTTAATATTATGATCCTTGATACATCTATGGATATTGGTACCTTCCAGTAGAGCAGAGTAACTAATGGGAAGCAGGAATTCTATTAATTGATTTTTTAGTAACCATACATTTGCAGAATTTATACCTTTTGAACTTAGATGTGTTTTCTGTTACACAGGCTTTGAGAAAAGACATATTCTGTCTCTTAATTTGTGACATCATTTTTTAAGGGGTAGCAAATGCAATTGTTTCTTCAGAAGTACCGTTTGCTTTGTTTCTGCTCTTGGAAGAAACAGTGAAAATGGTTTCTTAATTTTCTGCGCAAACCCACGTCAGTAAGACTATTCGTGTGAGCGAGATGAGTGGGACTTAACCTCAGTTTAGCAGGGGAAATGAAAGCGCAGTATATAAAAAAAAATGATATCACTGGCTTTCTGTTCAAATGCTAATGCTATTTTTAGAAAGATCAAATGCATTAGTTTTGCAACCTATGTCCTGCCACAGAGCTGCACATCTACGTAAAGACTGACAAAAGTCTTGCTTAAATCTTTAAGCAGTCATATTGCGACAGGGTGGGAATGCTAAGAGTCAGACAGTATGCGAGCAGACTGGAAAAATGAGGGCAAGGTACAGAAACCACTAGAAATGCAGATAAGTTAAACATGCTGGCAAATTTTCACGGTATATTGCTCATACTGTAGTTATCCAGTTGTGAAGTTAGTTAAGAAATGGATGTAGTGCTCCATCTAATTGCAAGCAGCTGCTTATTAGGCAGCTTGGCCAAATGTTTTTAATTCCACCCTATGATGATGAAGGAAATGGGCAACTTTGGTCTGTACTGTGTGTGAAATTTCTGAACGCTTCTTTGCAAACTCACAAAGTGCGATGCAGAGCTGAAAAAAGTCTTTTGAATTGACTGCAGGCTTTAATGATGCAATCTCTTCCTACTTTTACCAGAATGTGTTTGGAAAGCATAGACCTGCACAGGAGATCAAATTCCAGTTTTTGTCAACTTCACAAAGTTATTTCATATGAGGCTAGTGACTGCCAGCGGTGAAAGTGGTTTAAGCAAAAATTGGATCAGCTCAATTATAATGGAATTGCAGGCTGAATTGGGAGAAGGAAGCTTTGAGGGTAGGCAAAAGGAAAGCTCTTGGGAACACTTTAAATAGCTGACATGGAAAATATTGAAATCTGGTGCATTTTAGAAGTGGTTTCCTGTAAATGTAAAGTCTGTTGTGAATTAAAAAAATAGAGAGTTTTCGGGAAGCCTTCATTTTTTGCAATGTATTAAAGCTATCCAAATTTTTGTACCAGTGTAATTCTTGCCTACCACTCTGATTGGTTTTGCAAAACAGGTGTAGCAACTGAAAATTTTTTACAGGCAGTCTTTCCATATGTCTTGATCTGAAGGACAAATACTTGAGCACTAGGAACAATCAAGGACACCGAAAAGGGGAAAAAATACCAGTTTTGCATTGGTGTATTAACCCATACACATTTGTCTGTGATATAATATTGACTTTCTAGACAAAAGAACTACAACAGGTATAATCTCTCTGGACTTCAGCAAACCAATGAATCTGGCAGCACAGTTCAGACTGGAGAGATGGGGATACATACGAGAACTGTAGGCTGGCTAGTGAGAGGAGAAGGCAACCATACCTGATATTGCGAAGAAAATGATATGTTTAGATGGACGTAGACAAGGGCAGTTCCTGAAGGACTTGGTGCTGAGGCTTTATCTCTTGTCAGACTCTCTCTAGTGACTTCTTGGGGTATTTTTAGTACCAAAGAGAACTGAGGTGATGCACCAATACTAGAATAATTGAGATGACCTTGAGAGCTGGCATAATAGGAATAGAAATTTAATAATATTAAGTACAAAGTCATCACACTGTTAGGGATTAATGCTAAGAATTTCTCTGTATACTGGAACTGATCATTTGGAAATGTGTTAAGAGGAAGAATATGTAGTCATAGTAATGGCTCACAGGGTTACTGTGAGCTACCAGCATGACACAGCCTTAAAGAAGACACCTAGGAGATACTCTAGCAGGGAGAGGGAAGTATTGTCATCCTAGTACAAAATATAGCAGAACTTATCCAGATTACTATGTATTGTTCTGGTCAGCTGTAATCAGGAAAGGGGGAATTCAAAGGGAAACAGGCACAAAGAAGGTGCAGAGAGGATTAGGGGAAGAGAAGACTGTCTTCCAGGAGGAGGAGACTAGAAAAGCCTAGCTCTCTTAGCCTAGCAAAATGAAGGCCAAAAAGGAATATAATTGCTTGCTACAAATAAATCAAAGAAGTAAAAAGTGGAGAGGGATAAGAGCTATATATGCCAAAGTCCAGTACTGGCACAGGAACAAATGGGTGTAAAGTGGATCTGAAATTGTGCAAGAAAAGAGATGAAAATTCTTGACCATCAGAGCAGGGAGGGTGTGGAACAACCTTTGTGTGGGAGGAGCAGTAAAAACTGAGTAACTTTCAGCTGAAGCTCCATTGCTTTATGGGGACATTATAAGGCCAGTAAAGCCAAGAGATGAACCCAGTGACTCGGGAAGTTCATTCCAGCTCCTAATTAGCGTACTATTTTGTTTCAGGATGTTGTAATCGCTAAACCTGAACGTATCAAGTGAAGCATACACTAAAGGTGAGCCTATTTCTTGCATGTGGGGGCTCTGTGTTTGAGCTGAGTCTCACGGCAGCTCTTAAAACAGACCCATTAGAGGCATTTTTCAGTGGGATGCAATACTTCACTAGCCATTTCTATACACTAACATGACGTCTACAGATCAAGGCAACTGCACATTCATATAGCAAATTTAACTTTTATTCAGCAGCCTTATGTTACACAAGTCAGATGAGGGAAGGGAAAAGTGGGACTGTCTGATAACATAACACCTTGCAAAAGAAAAATCTCTGTAGTAATTGCTTACAGACTTCTCCAGGCCTCTCACGTTGTTGCTACTAAAATTATTTAATCTCTCTCTGCCTTCATGGTTCTCATGAAAGATGCTGTCGATTCAGTCTTCTCTCCTTTGACAAAGCCCAGCATATTTCTTTAAGCAGACTGCAGTGAGAAGTCCATTTCCCAGAGTACATCTGTACCTGCACTCCCCAAAGTCATCATTATGCATCAAAGGAAGGTCCTGACAATCATCACCAGCTCATAAGGATACATAAGGACATCTTGGCTACACTTGGAGTTTAATACTCCTTTCAAAGTGTATCATAACCCATGTGCAACTGAAAATTCAACGCTACATTTCCACTGTTGTTGCATAGCTGGTAGAAGACATTAGCTGACAGAGTTGTAGAAAATGAGCAGACAAATTCACAGCTTTGTTATGGTCTAGCCAGACCTCCCATAGACCTTTCCATTCCACTGTTTCCAATATTTTTAAGTCTCAGACAGAAAAGCAAATCTGAATTTAATAAGAAGAAAGAAAACACTGAATACCATTATCCTCATTGTCAAATTCAATACAGAATATTTCAGTGGTACAGTTAACTAAATATCTTTCAGATAATAATGAATCAACAAACCCACTAACACACATAGCAAATACTTTTTGAACTTGGATGAGCAGGTATCTTTTCATATCTCAGTACCTGAGTATCTGCACTGATTTTTCACACATCTGGGAAATACCTGCAGTTTCCACTGGAGCTTTATTTGGATCTAAAGAAAACTGAACACCAGTCCTCTTGATGCTCCCTAATTAGCAAGTGTATTCAGCAGTTCTAATTTTTAAGTCATTATCCAAACCAAAATAGAATAAAGAGGAAGGCAGTTACACAGTGATTGGAAAAAGCAGGAATCACACAATAAGAATGAAACTCTAAAGAAGAAAAGATCTAAAAAGATATCTTTTCTTATACAAAGCCTGTCCCAGTTCAGCTATGTGCCTAATAAATATTTTATTTCTTTACTTTGAGGACGTTTCGCAGCTTAATGTCACCATACCTATATGACTGAGGTTTATGGCCATTTCATGGCCCTCCCTTTAGCTCAAAGACAGTTCTGCATCTTGCTCATGCATGACTCTCCTAAACACCCCTGATGCCTTCTCCGAGAATCTTGCCACAGCACCAAAAT